>ML791986.1:79499-116806 GCA_009831015.1 Picea engelmannii | reverse complement strand
CTCATTAAATCAACCCTAAATTTAACCTATAACTAACATAAAATTAACATTAATAATAACACCTATGGTTATCAAATTAAACCACTAATAATATTAATATTACCTCATCAAATTAACCCTAGTTTTAACCTAGAATTAACACCATCGGGTTATCAAATTAAACCACTTAACCCATTAATTAACTAAACCACTATCAAATACGTTTTTGAAAAAATCTCCTCAAATCTAGGGTTTCACTCTGTCGACCTTAAAGTTTTCCACCCGCCTCATCATTATTTAATAGGGGTTCCTCTCTTATTTTTCCTCAGGCTTTTTTGTCCTGAAGATGGATCTTGTTATGGATCCGAAACGTCGACAAGCTCTCAAAAGCATTGTGGTTCTTCCGACATTTCCTGAACAAAAATAATGTTGTTGCATCCAGTCGAGTCGACATTCCCTAATTACTTGTATAGGGTTCTAATACAAACTCCTTTCAGTAAGACCATCACACCTCTGACCATTTTCCACGTATCCTTATGAAATAGAGTTTGAACTCCTACATCACTCATCTTGTTGACATATACCAGTTTTATTTCCAAACCCAAAATATGTAGCACACATGGAAGGGTTCTACTCCTCCCATCTTATAGTATCATTCGGACTCTTCCTCGTCCAACAATTTTCGTCGTTGATTCATCCCCTAAGAACACATATCCTCCATATCATTTTTATTTATACAACCATTCTTTATGTGGTTTCATATGATAGGATTATCCTAAGTCAACCAAACAAACATCTTGATCTGACTGTGTACTAGTTGACACTAGATACACATCGCCTCCTTTGTCTGGAGTAGTTTTTATTTCAGTCAATTACTTCTCATCTGATCCTATACTGACTTCCATTACCTTCTACTTTCATTCCCTTTTATAATTCCCATATTTACTGCATTTCCAACATATTCTTGTTGACTGAACATGTGATTTAGATCTACCCTTTGACTTAGAATTTCTACTGGAGAATTTTCCTTTATCTCTGTGAATCATTTGACCTCTTACCATTAAAGCATCTTTGGTCGATCCTTCCATGTTCTTCATTCTCATTTATTCTGACAGTAGAGATGAAACCATGTCTTATAGTGATAATGTGGTTGAATTACTCCCTATAGCCATGACTAAGTTATCCCATGAGTATGGAAAAGAACATAATAGGATAATACATTTCTCCTCCTCATTGCTTTTAATATCCACAGAAGATAACTGGATTATAATGGTATTAAATACATTTAAATGCTCAATTACCGAACTTGCCTCACTCATCCTCAGAAGATACATTTTATTTCTAAGGAACAACTTATTTTCCAAATATTTCGACTGGTACAAGATTTCCAACTTTTCCCACAGTTTCTTGGCCTAATTTTCACCTGAGACACTCAGCAGCACCGAATCTGCAAGACACAGTTGAATCATACTCCTTTCCCTTCTCTCAAGTTTCACCCATTCTTCCCTGAACATACCTGTCGAAATAGTACCTGGACAAATGTTTTCTCATTTTTCTCGATCGACAAGGAGATATTCAATTTTAAGCTTCCAACGCTCAAAATTATGGGCATTGAATTTTTCAATCTCTATTCTCAAAATACTTTCCATTCTTTTAAGTACAACTTTAAATATCTTTGATTTATGACTCTTACTGGAACTAAGGTTTATCTCATGAAGTTGTTAAACCAAACTCCAATTCCACATGTTAGGAAATTATACTTCCACGCTAAACCTAATAGAACAAAGGAAGACATATTTAAGCTAAAAAAAAATGACAAAGAAAACACACAATATACAGAGATTTTACCATGGAAACACAAATGGGAAAACCAACATTCTCTGAGCATGTTGCTCTCTTGTTGTCTTATTCATTCATAATAAAAGGTTACATGCCTAACCTTGGTCCACACCTAAGACACAATCGATATCATACCTTCTTTATTTTCACAATAACATATTTGTAGCCAATTTGAATTACATCTGCATGACCAACAACATAATGTTAAATATTAGCATGAAGATAATTACAACATCATCTTAATATGATTACAACATGCCTTATTTATATGCTTTATAGTAGGAAAAACCCCAAATAAATGTGCCTAAAAAGAATTACAAATCCATGCATATCATTGGCTATAAATCCCTTGAATCTCAGGGTTCTGCTACAGTAGACTTCCAGTCAGATTACCAGTCAACTATCAGTCGACCTTCATTCAGTATTCAGTCGTGTACCATACGAACACCTGTCAAACTCTTGTTGGTTGACCTATTTGACTTGTTGTCAATTAAGTCTACTTCAACTTTGCCCAGTCGATCCACCATGACCTTCAACTTTCACTACAAAGAATATAACAACCCAACAGATTTTGACCTATTTTAATGACTTAGATAGCTAAAATTTCAAAAACAAAAAGAGTGTCCATCAAGGGAAATCTTTGCCTTACCATTTAAAAAAAACAAGACTCAGCAAAAAAGATAATTTTTCTCACTTCTTAACTCACTCCCTTTTCAAAAATTAACCTTGTATATTAGTGTTTGAATTTATTGGAATTCCATTAAGTTTTGAATTATTTTACAATCAATAATGAATTTTGAATCTCTTCTTATGAAGTGATCACAATTCTCCTTTAAGATTACACATAACTATATCTCTTCATTGTGAGATATTTTTTTTTTCCAATTAAACCTTATTTTTCCTCTTTAATCTTTATGGGTCATTATTCATTATATATTCCTTTTGATTTTTGAAAACTAGTGAATTAATCTTCACAATTTCCCAATTTGATGTCTATTTTGTTTTCTCCACATCCAAAATAGTGATGGTAACACCCCTCTTTTCCCCACTTTGTAATTATGATTATGACTTAATTTTTCCTTGAGTCGTGGAAAGAATATTTAAATTTTAAAATCAATGTAAATATGTGTTTGGTTAATATAGAAAGGCCAAACAACTAATTGAAGGGTGGAGCACTAGCACTGGCCATGATACCATGAGTGGAAACCGGTGAGTGGGTTGGTGGATTACCTTTCCTTCCAAATCAATTAACCTTCACCCAAGAACCATATTGCCTCAACTCATTCGAAGATATTTCCTCTCTTCTCATTTCCCAAAAATCAATTAATGAAAGGAGGCTTGGTAATTGAGTAGTTAATTTCCCACCTTAATGAAGGTATAAGAGATGGTTGTGATAGTTTAACACTGTCATCTAGAGGTATAGCCAAGTACCCACCTAATTTTTAGGTTGATCCTTGATTTATTATGACATAAGAAAAAAGGGAAAATCAAGAACCTTCTAGGGGTCGAGGGGAAGAATAGACAAAGGACAAGTGGGAGTAGGGACATCTTTTTACCAGTGAATAGATTCAGGGAAGTTTTAGTTTTTGGAATAGAGAGATTCGGGTATAAAATACGTAATAACTCAACCTAAGAATAGATGGTTTCAAATTTGATGCTTGTAGGGAAAGGAAGTGGCACTAAGAGGCGAAGGTATCAAGGGAATGCAGAGGTAGTGAAGGGCCTCCCTTGTGTAATTAAATCCAACTAGGAAGGAATATGAAGGAATGCATGGAGACCCTGAGCTTGGTGGGTAAAGGGATTTATGATGTGTGGTTTCCTCCGTAGGAGAGTGGCCTTCACATTTCTAAATTTCCCTGAGAGGAATTTGAGTTTCCCTGGTGGTATCATCCAAGCACATGGGTGGTGTGTTGTATATGAATAAAAGTGTAGTGGAGCCTATGGTTGGGTGGAAGAGCCTTTCCCCTTAGTCAGTTAGCTAGTTAAAATTTTATGACAGATAAGTCTCTCACTGTTCTCTCTTTATGCTCTACAATTATATTTACATGTGCAAATAATGATATTGTATGGTTAAGGAACAAGAATCTGTGAGAAAGGAAATGACTGCATGATTTATGTTATCTGCATGCCATAACATTCCATACTTCTTAATTTATCTTGGAATTATGTGATTGGATACAACTATTTAATATTTAATTGAATATGCAATCCCCTCTATTGGTATTTCTTGAATTGTAAGAGCGTTAGGTTGGTAAGCCTGAATTAGTATGAATTACAGGATTGTTTCCCTTGGAAGTTTCCTTACCTCATACACTTGAATGTTCTCTAACCTAGAACCTGTGAATCCATGTGAAATCGATGTTGTGACTAAGTGAGGTCAAAGAGGAAGGGTGTTCCGTTTGTCTTTGTGCAGGAAGCAGATCAATTTTTAGTCGAGCCAAGGGAGGATGCTATTAAAAGTCCATTGTAGCAAGGATATCCAAAAAATCATATTTTCTTTTAATTTCCTCTTTCAAAAATCCCATATCCCAGATATTCGGATAGTCAAGGTTTTGTCGACAAGTTTTGTAGATCGATGTTTCCCTATCAACAAGTGTGATGACATCATCATCTGGAAGCCCAAAATATATATCTTTTCAAATAAATGTTGCATAATAATTTCCCGGATCTCGGATTTCTGGAAGGGAAAAGTTTCTATCGTGAGGTTCCATCTTAGGAAGGGACCAGGGTACCATAACGTCAACATCCACATCTGACTTTTGGATTAAGTTCCTTATTGATTTTGTCTGGATCCAATCTCTAGGGTTCCATATCCTGGTTTCTCCCCTTTACAAGTTTGTGGAGTGAAGGAGTTGAGAACGTGTGGATCACATCAAGGAAGACATGTCTTCCAGGTGGAAAATGGAACACCACGAGAGAGTGACAGGTATTGGCGTGATATTGGTGTGGGTCAAAAGAGCCCTGCACATTTGAGCTCAATTTTAATCCTAGTCTTTGAATCAGAAAGATCCCATTATATGATTTCCATCAAGCATGCAAGGATCCAAAAACCATTAAAGTTTTGGATCCAAATCTATCTTTTTAAATTAATGGCACAACAAGAAATATTGGATCCCAAATATCCAAATGGGTCAAGGTTCTAGGGCACATTTCCATGTTGAAGACTTCCCCATTGGAATTTGGAGTCCATGTGTCAAGGTCCATGTGTTGCACCATTGTTTATCCATGTTTCCTACAAAGGTTTCACAATATGGCTTAGGTGACATCATATCCAGAAATCTAGAAATCCTAATTTTCAAATAATGTAGCATGGCAATTTTATCGGATTCTGGATTCCCATATATGACATAGTTCCCACTCATGGTTTCATTTAGGGCAAGGAAGTTCCATGAAGTCAACAACCACATTTCAGTTCCCTGTCAGCAAGCCACTTCAGCCATGTGTCATGTTGTTTCAAGTAGTTTCATGTCAGGTGGCATGCCACGTTGGTGTAGGCGTTGATGTCATTTCAGTTGGATATCTAGAGACAAATTTCTCTTTAAAAGGAACTTCTAAATTATTCCAAATCAAAAAAAAAATGGATGTTGAAGGGTTTCTCTTCAACTTTTTAATGTGATATCAAGAGGTACGTCACCTAGATATCTAGATCATCCGAAATCCAAAATATTCTTATGAGAATTTTTAAGGAAATCTAGATTTCCAGATTGCTTGGTTTTACGTCGAGGTTCTGTTGGGTTTTCCTTTGGTATTTGCACCGAGGCATGCCACATTGGGGGCCACATGTCTTGAAACAAAAATGCACACCTACAACGCCACATCAGATGATTGGGTGCCAAATATGCATGTGGACACCACATGGATACAAGGTCGTTTTGGCAAGGAAAAAGACCTAGGAAATATAAGGGGCCATATCTTCCTAACCTGAACTCGAATTTTAGCATATTTATAGTCATTGGAAAGATATGGAGGATTAGATTTGGATTTTGAGCTTAAAACTAGATTTGGAGTTACTCATAAGAAATGTTATTTGGAGGAAAGAAATGGAAATTTTACACCCTGCCTCCCTAATGATGTTTTGGGAGGTCGGGTGTGTTACAGAGTGATGTCATAGAAGAGTTCAAACACTAGGCCTAAATGGGATAGAGAGTAGCCAAAATACTCGTATACCAATACCACTACGAGACTATTGAACTCTGATGCACTAGAATAACACACACTAACTACACATGTTGTTAAAAGAAAGATTGTAGCATTCATTCCTTTTTCCATTGTCATAATTTTCTTTGTAGAAGAAAGTTGATGCATTTTTCCTTTATTTGAATTAGAATGATTCTTATAGGAATTTGAATATGTTGATGTACATTGAAAATAAATCTGAGTGTGGATAGAAGTAGGAGCAGATTCTTAACTTTGGGGGTTGTTATAGGTCGATGAGACCTTGTCAAGGAAAAACAATTGTATGTCTTTTGATTTTATGATTAACTAACATTAGCTTATTATTTCAGCACTTAGAAGACATAGTGAAAAGAAGAAAACAATAACATAATGGTACAACTTGGCATGGAAAAGACATCATGTATCATAGATGACGAATTATATGAAAGAGGGCTATAGAAACCCCTCTAAATTTGGAAGATATGGTGAGGAGTCTAAAGGATGAACTTTAGAGCTACAAATATGATAATGAAAATTTCATGTGAGCGCAAGAGAAGAAGAAAAAATTAAATGTAGTTGTGCTGCAAATTCTATCTGAAATACAAAAGAATTGGCAGTAAGGGCTAGCTTCCAACAATGCAGGAAGACATCAGTTTGAGAGGTTGCAAATCTCATCAATTATTCAAAAGCATGGGCTATCACACAACAATGCAGGGAAAATTTCCTCTAGGAAAAGGCATAAGGGTGCCTATAGGAGCATATCTAGTGAAGACTCTTCAGTAGATTTCTCTAGTAAGAAGAACACCACTTTTGAAGGACTGTCTAGTAATGGTACTAGATCAAGTACCCATAAGAAAAGGAGGAAGATATATTCCAATAGTTCCCTCTTTGAGTAATTCAAGAAGGAAAAACCACCCACGTTTGATGGAGAAGCCAAGAACGGTGAGGAAGAAGAGGCATGGCTACTAGGATTGAAGAAGTATTTCCAAGTACACAATTACTTCGAGAAAATGAAGGAAATGGTGGTCATATTTAACTTAAATGGAGGGGCTTCCATTTGGTGGGGAGACCTCAAGAATTTAAAAAGGATTAATGAAAATAAGTTGACCTTGAAGCAATTTGAGAAGTATTTTAGGAAGAAATACTTGTCAAAAAAATACTATGATAGAAAGGTCAGGGAATTCCATGAAATCAAGTTGGGGTAGCTCACCATGGATGGATATGTCAAGAGGTTTCTAGAACTATTGAGGTATGTCCCATACATTAAATATGAGAAGGTAAGAATATAACGCTTTTTTAGTGGATTTTCATGGTCCTTTCATAACAGAATTGAATTTAAGGAAACAAAGACACTTGATGATACCATTTGAAAATCCAAGTATTTCTATGATCAATCAAAGTATGGGTAGGATCCTCTCAAGGTTTGGAAAAAGAAGGATAACACTGAATTTAAGAATAAGGGGTTTAATTCCCTTCTATATAAGAATCCGAGGAAGGGTACCAAGTCTAGTTACCCCACAAAAAGCATGCATCGGCAAAATCATCCTTCTCAAAGTTGGAATAGGCCAGCAAAACCCACAAAACAAAAGATAAAAGAGAAGAAGAAAGGACCAATAAAATCTTTGGGTTGTGGAGAAGAACACTTATTGAGGGAATGTCCACACATGTAGAATGATCATAGAAGGATCTATAATGTCCAAGAGGCTACCACTATCAATGATGTAGCTAGAAGTATACCACATATCTATGTAGTGGTTGAGAATCGAAACCACCAAGCTTTAGTAGTGGAGCTCGAAGATATGATTTCCAAATGATCTATTTCAATTTTTATTGACCCTATTTATAACCTCAATTATATTGCACCAAAAGGTGTTGAGGCATGTGTTTTATAGAAAAGAAGGAATCCAAAGTCATGGTTAGTCCAACTAGCTATAGGAACCATGATAAACATGATTTAAGTAATAAAAGCATGCCAATTTGAAATGGATGGACTACACACACAAGTAGCCTTGAATATACTACCCCTAGGGTCATATGACCTACTAATTGGTATGAACTGGTTGGCATCCCATAAAGTTAAATTAGGTTATTTTAACAAGACCCTAGAATGTGAACACGATAAAGGAAACAAGATATTTCTATAGGGAATCCAAAACCTGTATCAATAAGACAAATATCAACGTTCCAAATCAAGAAATATTGTAGAAATGGATGTTCATTGTATGCTATGCATGTGCTAGATTCAGTAGAAAATGGAAAGATGAAAATTGAAGATCATTCAATGCTATACGAGTAGAAAGATGTATTTCTGGAGGAAATACTAGGACTGCCTCCCAAAAGAGATATTGACTTTTCTATAGAGCTCATGCTAGGAGTAATGCCTATGTATAAAGTACCTTATAGGATGAGCACACCGGAGTTGGTGGAGCTGAAATTGCAATTGAAATAAATGTTATACTAGGGATATATCAGACCTCGTGGGGAGCACTGACACTATTTCTCAAGAAGAAGGATAGTATCCTCAGATTATGTATTGATTATAGGTAGTTGAATAAGATGACCATCAAGAACAAGTATCCATTACCCAGGATTAATGACATCTTCAATCAACTAAGATGGGCCAAAATATTCTACCATGTGTCTGAAACCACAATTGTTGACCTAACAACTTTGACTCTTTCACCGAGTTAAGTTTACCTTAACATTCCCCCCTTTAAACATGACTTGGGGTTTCCCATGACCAAATCCAACCAAATATCCATCAAAGTTAGGGTATCCGGGAATCCTACATGCTCCCCCCTATCACCTAGGTCTATGTCTAGACTTTACCAGTGAAACGTCAAACCCAGGGTACGCATCCCTAACCAGGGCTTACAGTCGTATGCACATTTACATTCAACTCCATCAAAAAAAAATCATTGTAGCTATCTCGGCACTTATGTCTCCATCCTCTTGCATTGCAATCGCATCCTAGCACTTATGTCGTTATACTCTCACCTTGCCATTACTTTGACCTCCATTTGCTTCTTGCATTTGTCGATAAAGCCTCGCGGCCTCCTCCGACAACCCATTATGTGAATCGTGCAACATTTCATTTACACATTATATCAAACACTTTGCATGCATCCTTCAAACTACAGAACTTGGCATACATATCCACAAGAGAACTCTCACTCTCCTTAGTTTGTGTGATTGATCTTCACTCCCAACAAACTTCTAGCATCATCAATGTCTTCCACATTCATTCATCCCAATGGAAACGGTTCTCTTCATGGTTCCTGCATCAAACCACTCTCCTTAGAGCTAAACCACGACTTGAACTTCATGATAGTCTTATGCAACAACTAACCTTTCTCCGATACTAGTTGTTAGGAAATAAATCACAGAGAGATAAAAATATCAATAACATAGAAACAACATACATAAATCACACAATATTTATCTTGGAAAACCCTTATGGGAAAAACCAACCAACAATGGATCTATTATTTCCTTTGGCCAAACCCAACCAAGCCAGCCAATCTCCTAGCCCCTGCTAAGTGAGTCTTTCACCGCTTAAACTTTTGACAAATTACATTGAAGTATCACCATCCTTTTATAGGCTTTGATTACATGTAATCCGCAGGCTCAATACCACGGGTCACCAATACCATGTTCCTAAAACCACCACTGTTGACCTAACAACTCTGACTATTTCACCAAGTCAAGTGTATCCTAACACTTTACCGAATGTGAGGTCTTGAGGGGAGTCTTGCGAGCTGAAGTCCTTGCCAGGTATGGTGCTTATCGCCAAAACTGCCAGATGTCTCGAAAGCACGGCCTTTGAAATCCCTTGTGATGTTAACTCTAAAGTCAGGATAGACTGCATACATGACCCCTTGTCTGTCGAAAGTTGACAAGTGCTAGGAGATGGGGCCCTATCGCCATGATTCATCCCATGAAACAGACTTTTCGAAAGAGTGGGCTCCAATTTTGAGTAGGATAGTGGATCGACACCATAGTCAACTAGCTCACCCCCCACCTCAACCCGATCTAAAGTTTCAAAATAAACCCTCGATCTAATTTCCATCGCTTCCAAGAACTATCTCCCATACCAAGACCACCATTTAATAGTCTTTTATATTCATAATTTTTTTTAATTTAAAATTATGAAATTATTAATATATAAAAATTTAAATCGAAAGATGATAAAAATAATGAAACATTGATTTTTAATTTTTTAATTTAAAATTATGAAATTATTAATATATAAGAATTTAAATAGAAAGATGATAATAATAATAATGGAACATTGATTTTTAATTTGTTTAATATCAAAAATAAATATCCAATTTTAACACTGCTTACAAATGTCAAGCCTTTCTTAATTAAAGTTCCCTGAGACCACCCTCTTTTCCTTACCTTTTCAAAGCAATGTTAAAGTGCCTTGAGACCACCCTCTTTTCCTTACCTTTTCAAAGCAATATTAAAGATTGAGAACGTGGGAGGGGATTTAAGTGAAAGAACCTTTAGTGCGTTTTGCAATGTCTCAAAGTCTCCACACATCCTTTTCCTCTTAGTTTCTCTCTTCGATGTTTAGTCAAATCTTGTTTTTCCTCTACCTACATATTCCTTTTGATTTTTGAAAACTAGAGAATTAATCTATAGAATTACACATGTGACGTCTATTTTGTTTTGAATCTGTTTTTTTGGATTTAATAGGTATAGTGGTTTTATCACGATTGCCTCGTTTGATGGTGACGTGGCCAAAATAGTGACATTTTTTTCTTGTATTTAATGGGCGCAATGATTTAATTACAAAAGATTGATGAAATAGTGACATATTTTGTCTAAATACCTTGAATTCACTTGGGATGGACAGTCATATTTTTATGTGTTTCTTCTCTCAATATTTAATTCCAACACCAACTTTGGACCCAAGGTGACATTCTTCATTGTATTTTAAATAGTTGATTTTTTATTTTAAAAAAAGATTTTTTTTAAGATTTTTGTTGTTCGCATTATATTGTTTTTTTTTTTATGAATATAAAGTTTGGGGTTGCATACTTTAAAGAATCGTTAAAAATAAATAAAACAAATTTAGAAGTGTATTATAATTTATAATCTTAAAATTAAAGGTAATACATCTTATGTTATCATTTTCATAAAAGTAAGTCTTTCTTTTATTGAGAGCATGGGTGTGACTAGGTACTTAATGTACAAAAACAAGATAAACAACATAGAAGACAAGAGGCTTATTAAGGTTGCTTCAAACTCCAATCAAAACCACTTGCAACTGAAGCAAGTTTGGTATAAAGATGTTAGAGTATCAACGAAGAGATCAATCTGTAAAATAACAATAATATTAAAAATAACATCTAAGTTTAAAGAGAAATTGTTGTGCCATAAAGAATTAGTAGATAAGAGAAATTTAAGATACTACAAGGAGGTGATCAACCCTAATCTAGAAGATCAAAAGTATAATTTCTTTGTTTTAACTAGTATTAAGAAGAAAATCAATTTTACTAAAATAAGAAAAAACTATCACGACTCTTCATGAGCTCCATAGTGAAAAGGGACATTGGACAATTTCTTAAACATCATGGGTCGAAAGTGTTTTCTCTTAAAATGTTTTGCATACACATATATTAAATCTCAATTTCAAAATATTTGTTACAATACCGATCTAAGTATAGTTCTCTAAAATATTTCCGAACACATAAATAAAATTTTAAATCAAACCAAATAATCCATACCTTTTGTTTAAACGTTCAATAATCCAGTGTTAATTTTAGTAAATATTAATAACCATTATCATCATTGTCAATAACATCAAAATTATATCAACAATCTTCATTTTAAAATATTATAAATTTTTATTTTTATTTATACTATTATATTTTTATATGCTAAAAGTAATTAACAACTTTTGTATCATACTGATTTATGTCAATTACAAACTAATGTGTATGATTATAAGAATAATTCTATGGCTATATTTTATGTAATTGAAAGTAAACTTTAGTACTTTTCTATTTCACAATTAAAATATGAGAATTGTATTACCAACTTAGAATTATCTTAACCTCGGATTTATCAAGTGTCAAGAGGGATCAAATCTCTCGAAGTACAAACCTATTTTAGAGTGCAAAACTTGAGAAAATGTTTGCACCTCAAGAAATTTGATCCCTATGTGTATTTAATAAATCTAGAGTTAAACTGGATCTAGAGTAATAGTTAAATATTATTTAGTTGTATAATTTATTATTAAGATGTAAATTATTTAAATATTAATTTATAAAATAATTTTTGCATACAAATTAAGAAATTCTTTTAACATAGGATGTTTTTTAAACATGGGAGAATTTTTTTAATAGAGAGGAAATGCATAAGGTGTGTTTTATAATTTATTTTAATTTATGATTTTGGATAAAATAGTTAAATTAATTAAGATAATTGTTAGAAATAAATAAGATATTTATCAAAATTATTTTATTTTTAAACATGTAGTATGAGAAAGCCATAAAAGCTTATTTATTTCTCTTTAGCAAAGTAAAAAAAAATATAAAAGTACCTATCATTTGAGTGGTTTTGGTTGATCCTATCTTTGTAAATGCATTTCATTTCTACAGAGTGGTTTTGGTTGATCCTATCTTTGTAAATGCATTTCATTTCTACATTGCTTTCTCGCAACCGTCAAAACACAATGTTTAATATTGTATTTCTATCCCACAAGCAAACTCAGAGATTAAGATTGGATCATTATATTATTTTTCAACTATCTCGATTCTTTTAGAGTGGAAAAAATTGAAGGAATTAGCTTGCAGGGTCATTTTAATGGTAGGTTTCAGTTTGGAAAATTGGGGATTTAAACCTTCCAGAGCATTTTTAGGGACTCAAATAGTATTTTTAGGGGTCAAAACTTTCCCAATATATCTTGGACCCCATAACGCTATTATGCACATCGAGATATTTCCAACGATGCAAAAATCATGTCAATCAAAGCTTGTATGCAAAAGTTATGCCTCCCGCAAGTTGATCTATTATGTTGACCACCATGGTATGAGAGGATGCCATGTCATCCCCCGTTACTCAAGCATATGGAGCTAGCCACATGAGGAATTTCAAGAAGATTCTAGAAGGTCCAAAATCTTATCACAATTGAGGGTTGAGGAAGTAAAAACACTAACCCTAGATGGTTATTGGGCTATATTAAATATTGTGTCGCTAGGAGGAGAAGGGGTTCTATTCTGATGCTATTGTTTTGTGTTCAATAGAAAAGAAGAAGAACTGGAAGTGGGGAATTAGAGAGCATAACATAGGGGTTTAATGTTTTGTAGCAAGATAACATTCCATAGGTCTTAGGTAACTCCATAGAGAGTGCATTTTCCTTTGTACTTGCATTAATTCCATACTAGAGAAAATATTGTAGCAGCCTCACCTTCTAGCTGGGTTTTCTCCCGTAAGGGTTTCCCGAAGAAATTATGTGTGTTATTTTGTGGATGGTGTCTGATGTACTTTATTGTTTTCTATTTTCTGCATTCTATCTATTTCATGAATAAGTAATAAATTGGTAACTAAAGATTCTGCAATCTAAAGGAATTTAGCCTTCATAGTGTAGATTTTAGTTTTATTTATCAGATATGTTATGGCGAACTGTTCCAATGGAATATCCACGGTAGTTTATAGATCATATTGGTATTAGAGAAAATTTATTTAGGTATTTGTGGTAAGTTTCAAGGGATCCAGGAATCAGTTTAAGAGAAAAGTTGCATAATCCTAGACATGGTTGACAAGTCTATTCACAACAACCCTCGAGATCTGGAAAAAGAGAGATTTGTGAGGTTGGAAGTGCAAGTCACTGACATCAATCGCAATATGAACCTCCTCATGGTGGCTTTAGAAATTAATCTCGAACTGTTTGGATATGATGGAGGCTCTAACTCAGAGATCATATCAAAGGGGAAATTGGGAGATTAGGAAGACCCAAAAAAGGAGTCACAGAAAGAACATGTTAAAGAGAAGTTGAGTTCGAGTGTCATTAAACCTTCACAGTCCCTATTCAAGATGGAAGTGAAATTGTACATAAAGCCATACCAAGGTGAGATGGATGAATTAAAATTGAATCATTGGACCAATGGATTAGGTGGCACTACTTCAGGCAAAGTGTACAAGAGTACACCACTGAGTTCAGAAAGATGGTCATCATGTTGGGTATCTCTCCCAAGAACCCAGATATATTCATCAAGTATATGGGGGGGTTACACAATCATGTATGAAAGTGGGTGATTCTCTTCAAGCTAAGGACATCGGATGATGCATGTGTACATTCAAAGTACCTGGAAAACATAGGACAAGATAAGGGGTAGCCAAGTGGTTCTAATAAAAAAGAGCATTACGAAATTTCCAAGGAGGGGAAGATGAAGTGGAAAGGGGGAAACTATAAGAAGATAGCATCCACCACACGTTGATGAAAATATCCTAGAAACCATTACAATCATTTTAACATTCATGGCCACATTGAGGAAAATTGATGCGAACTACATCCATAGTTGAATCCAAAGAACCGCAAGAAGGACGGAAAGAAAAAGAACCTTCTAGTCACATATTCAATAAATTGGGTTGAAAGTAGCTCTGATGTGGATTAAAATATTGTCTACACATCTATGCATAAGGAGGTGAATCTGAGTAGCATTCATCAGCGGGAAGAGAAGGAGATGACCAAGCTCTTCCACTTCAATATTCAAGTCAAGAAGACCAAAATAGATGCTATGTTCGACTCTGGTTCACAGGATAATCTCATAGTAGTGGACCTAGTCAACAAGCTTGGACTGGAGGTTCATGATCATCCTAGCCCCTATACATTGGGTTGGGTAAACAAGGATGCATAGATAAAGGTAATAAAGCAGTGGAAGATTAAAATTGTTGTAAGTGTTAATTTTATAAATGAAGTAGAATTGGATGTAGTATTGTTGGATGTATGTGGAGTAGTGTTTGGAATCCCCTACATGTATATGAGGGGTGCTATATTCATGTGGAGATCCAACCAGTACCACCTCATCAAGGATGGGTAATCCTTCATCATCAACACGCACAAAGGAAAATCAATTTATTTACTAGTAAGTACCAATCAAGCTAAGAAATTAATTAGTTCTAGCAAGAAATATATTTTACTTTTCCAAAGGGAAAATCAATGTGGTGAAGAGTTGTTAAAAGTAAAGAAATCCCTGGAAGGATGTACTAAGGAGCCGAAAAATGAATTGGAGGAGTTTCTAAAGGCATATAAGGGAGTGTTCCAGGAGCCTAAAGGGCTACCACATAAGAGGGAAGTGAGGCACAAAATCCAATTATTTCCATACTCCCCCTTATCAAATATTGGGTTGTATAGACAATCTGTTCTAGAAGAAAACAGAGTAAAGAAGTAGTTGTAGCAATTGTTAGAGGGTGTGATTCGACCAAGTACCTCACCTTCTGGTTCACCCATCATAATTTTTCCCAATAAGGATGGGACTTACAGATTGTGTATCAATTACATGGCATTGAACAAGATTAAGTTGAAGAATCGGTACCCTCTTCCCAAGATCGATGACCTATTGGACCGGTTGCAACATGCCAAGTGCTTCACTAAACTAGATTTTAAATCAGGATATTACCCAGTATGAGTTAAAGAAGAATATACTTGGAATACTACCCCCAATACAAGGAAAGGTTTGTATAAGTGGTTGGTTATTCCATTCGGTTTATGAAATGCACCCGCTACATTTATGAGAATAATGAATGATGTTCTATTCCCTTATCTTGACTGGTTTATTATTTTCTATTTGGATTATATACTGATTTATAGTGCTACCTGGGAGGAGAACATATCACATCTTATGTAGGTGTTAAAGACCCTAAAGAAGCACCAACTACTGGCAAATCTCAAGAAATGTGAGTTTGTTCAGCAGTGTTTGGTGTATCTGGGGTATGTAATCGATGGAGGCGAGATCAAGATAGATCCCACCAACATGGATTCCATAATGAAATGGAAAGTTCCTACAAATTGCATAGAAGTTAGGAACTTTGTTTGGGTAGCACAGTACTTGTGAAAATTCATAGCTTCATTTTTAGCTGTAGTTGCACCACTCCACCCAATAACAATGAGCAGTAAGAGTTTCCAGTCGAGGAAGAATTAGCATAATTCCTTTGATGAGATGAAAATAAAGATTGGTCAACCACCAGCGCTCATGCTACCAAACTTGCAGAATCCCTTCGAAGTGGAGGAAAATGCAAGTGGGCATGCCATGGGAGCAGTCCTCATGCATGAAGGAAGGATTTTCTACTATCGTTTGAAAGTATTTCATGGGGCGGTCCTCAACTACCCTACCTAGGACAAGGATCTTTATGCCTTGGTACAGGATTTCAAAAAGTGGAAAAATTATCTGATGGGAAAGCAGACCATCATCCAAACAAATCACCAGTCACTTTATTATTTGCATGCCTAGAGTAAGTTACAGCAAACCAGGCACTACAAATGGACGGTGTTTTTACAGTTGTTTCATGTGTTCATAAAGTATAATAAGGGTAGAACAAACAATTTGGCATACATGCTTTCATGGCCACCCACATCCAATATTACAGTTTTTGGAACTATGATGCACATGGAGCCTTTTACCCATGATGCATATAGAGGCATACATAGAATATGAGGACTTCAAGGAGGTGTTTCAGTAGCTACAGGGACAAATTCATATAAAAGAAGGTGACAACAAGGTTGACTATCATTTCTAGAATGGTCTACTCTACAAGATTGACAAGATTTGTGTTCCTAAAGGTGAATGATTGCATCTTTTTTAGAAAGGTTCACGCCTCCAAGTTTATAGGAAATTTTGGTGTTGGGAAGACAATTTCCAACTCACATGAGCATGTGCACTAGCCTAGAATGAAAGAATATGTAACACAGTATATTAGAGGATGTATACTTTGTTTTACCAATAATCCCAATAATAGGAAGCAAGGTCTATGCCATCCCTTATTGATACCTACTAGACTATGGGAAAGCATTTCCATAGATTTTGAGGATGGTTTTCCAACAACGTGGAAGCGGCATGACTGTTTATTTGTGGTAGTTGAAAGGTTCATAAAAATGTACATTTTCATGCCTTGTAAAAAGACCATCAAGGAACAGGAAGCAACAAACTTGTTCTTTGAATAGGTCTAGGTGCACTTTAGGATACCAAGGAGCATTATCTTAGATAGGAACACCATATTTCTCAATGCCTTTTGGACTACATTGTGGGAGAAGTTGAACACTAAGTTCAAGAGGTCTACAATATTCCATCCACAGATAGATGGGTAGACGAAAGTAGTCAACGAAACTTTGGTGAGACTTTTGAGGGGTTATAATCAAAAGAATCTAAAGACCTGGGATGAAAATATGATCTATATACAACACTCTTATAATAGATAAGTCCACACTTCTACCGATAAGTCACCTTTTGAAACTTGTTTTGGATGTTTTCCACCTTCACCCTTAGATGTTATATATGGATAGCAAGGAGGAGTGAGGGAGGGCCTCACAAGAGATGCATTAAAAGCATAAAAATTTGTTGAGAATATTAGGATGATCCATTTGCAAGTACAAGAGATGTTGAAGAAGTCAAAGAAAAAGTACAAGGCTATACATGACCAACATATAATAGAGAGAGCATTTAGAGTGAGAGATAGAGTATGGTTACAGGTGAATAAGGAAAGACTACAAGGTCATGGTAATAATATCAAGGCTCTGCGGTATGGTCCTTTTGAGGTATTGGAAAATGTGGGAGATAATGCCCACAGACTCAGTCTACCCCCATACATGTATATTGACTCAGTAGTGAATGTGAAGAATCTCAAACTCTATGAACCCTCCATGTTGGATCGGGAGGAGGAGAAATTCCTACCTTCCATAGAGGATTTATCACCAAATTCTCATGTAGATTTGGAAGAGGACACAGTTTTGCATAAGTAGTCCAGAACTACAAGACAAGGGCAGCATGACCTTTGGCATATTAGGTTGAAAGGACAACTTTCAAGCAAAACAAAGTGGTACTCCAGGGAGAAGGTAGAGGAAAAATTTCCTCACCTCATTCAATAAATATTTTGAGGACCAAAAGCCTCCCTAAATGGGGAGGTATGACCTGGATTGGATCATTATATTATTTGTCATCTATATCAATGCTTTCAGAGTGGAAACATTGGAGGAATCAACTTGCAGGGTCATTTTAATGACAGTTTTTAGTTTGGAAATTTTCGGTTTGAAACCTTCCGGAGCCATTTTGAGGCATCAAATAAAATTTTGGGGGCTCAAAACTTTCTCGACATAGATCCTGTGACGCTATCCTACACATTGAATCCTTTCCAATAGTGCAAAAATCACGTCAATCAAAGATCATATGCAAAAGTTAGGCCTCATGCAAGTTGACCTATCATGTTGACCACCATGGTTTGAGAGGATGTCATGTCATCCCCCATTACTCATGTATACGAGGCTAGCCACGTGAGGAATTTCGAGAAGATTCTAGAAGGTCCAAAACCTTATCACAATTGAGGTTTGAGGAAGCCAAAACCCTAACCTTGGATGGTTATCGGACTATGTTAAACATTGGTCCGCTAGGAGGAGAAGGGATTTCATTCTAATGTTATTGTATTTTGTTTTATAGCAGAGCAGAACAACTAGGAGTGGGAAATTAGAGAGCATAACAGATGGGGTTAATGTTCTGTAGCAACCTAACAAGCCATAGGTCTCAGATAACTCCATATAGAGTGCATTCTCCTTTGTACTTGAATTATGTCCATACCATAGAAAAGAGAGCAGAGAAGCGTCACATTCTAGCTATTTTTTCTCCCTTTAGGGTTTCTCAAAGAAAATATTTTTGTTATTTTGTGGATGGTGCGTGATGTATTTTATTATTCTCTATTTTCCGCATTTTATCTATTTCATCCATAAGAAAGAAATCAATAACTAAAGATTATGGAATATAAAGGAATTTAACCTTCAAAGTGTAGATTTCAATTTTATTTATCAGATATGTTGTGACAAACTGTTCCAGTGAAATATCCACTGCAGTTTTCATATCAGTCAGTTGTGTATTTATTTTTCAAAAGGTGTCACCAACTTGCTTTTTTTTTACCACATATGTCTTAGGTTTTCTATGCTTCTCTGTATATGTTAACAAATCTCTTGAATCTCTCCTCTTTGAACCAACTTACATATAATTATTCATTCAAAATGTAATTGAACTAACTTATATTTTTTTAATTATTTTTAATGTTATATATGAAAACATCTCCCTCATACTAAATTATAAAACACCTCTTAACATAATTATTATTAAATATTACATATAACCCAAATATTATAATACATGTGTACGATATCACCAAGTCGAAAAAATTTAAAATTAAATTGAAAGCCCTTGTAAACCCCTTAACTATTTTACATCCTCCCATTTTGAATGGACAAGATGCATTTACATGGATTCGAATTCAGGAGACCCAAAAAGTTATATTAACGTAATTTTTATCATTTTTATCTTATTTATATATAAAAGAATATTCATGTAAAAAGAATTATTGATTTATATTTTATTTTCATTTAAATTTAATATTAAATTTTTTTATGGAATTAATGGTGAGAGGTTTTAATCTGATTGTTGGTTTTCCAAAGTGTTTGGGATTATTAATAATAGGAGATTTTATTTCCATGGATTTTGGTTTTACTAGTAATATTAGAGTGTTTGTAAAGTATTTAAAAGTTTATAATTTAGAGTGTTTGTAAAGTATTTAAAAGTTTATAATTTGTTGTAAATATTTGGAATTCATATCTACTCATCTTTTCTTCAATGGTAAGAATTAATAGTCAAAAGCTTTGTGATATAGGTTAATGTTTTATTTCTAGAATATTTGCCCATTGTTTTGAAGTAGTAGTGGGCTCCATCTAAAAGTAGAGAGGATAAACTTATAATATCAAAAAGGTGATAATCAACATGTCTTGAAGTAGTAGTGGGGCACTTAAAGGTCCCACCTAAAAATTGAGGATGAACTTATGACATCAAAGGTGTTGATCAACATGATTTGAAGTAGTAGTGGGGTATTTAGAGGTTGTCTTGAAGTAGTTGTGGGGAACTTAGAGGCCCCATCTAAAGGTAGAGGATAAACTTATGACATCAAAAAGGTGATGATCAACATGTCTTGAAGTAGTAGTGGGACATATAGAGGCCCAACTTAAAGGTAGAGGATAAACTTATGACATCGAAAGGTGTTAATCAATATGTCTTGAAGTAGTAGTGAGGCACTTAGAGGCCCCACCTATAGAGGATGAACTTATGACATTACAAGGTGATGATCAATGTGTATATTGCATATCCAAACCCATCCGCATCCTCCTTGATGAAGACAACATTCATTAGGTTCCACTAGGTTCCATTTTCATAGTCTTTACCTAACACCTTAAGATAAGTACCATGGGAATATATAGAGATAGGGATTGAATTCATAAAACTAAGAGGTGATTATCTTTAGGCATAGATGATTGAATCACACCCACTAACATGTTATCCTTAAGAAAAACACCAATTACTAGGTTTCATTTCCATAGTCTTCATCCAACACCTTGAAATGGCCATAAGGATATAGGAAGGTAGGGATTGAACTTATAATAAAGGTGATGACCCATATGCATATATGATTGACTCACATTCGCTTCCTCGCATCTATAGACAATACCCAGTGAAAACTCATCGATGCCTAATTCAACAGGGACATTAAGTGAGACATGCAACATAAACATTTAGTGTGGGGAATCAACCTCGAGACCTCCTACATGAAACTCAAAACACTCAAACTAGCCCACCTTTATATTATAATTGTAAATTAAATTAATAATAAAATCCATTTACCAAATTATTTTTGAAAAAAACTAATTAAAACAAAATTACAATTCAAGTACACCAAGTAAATAACCTCAAAAGTCACAATAAGATTCCTAACAATACATACGTGCCTAAAATTTCACAAACCAAACTAGTGCTAACTCAAGAAATGCTTATGCATTGTGGAACATGCCTTCAACATGTTTACTTATTCACACACCAAAAGAAACTACATTTTTCTCAAATTTGTTCACAATTCCAAAACACCACATGTACTTTTTTTTCCCGACGAGGGAATTGGGAATAAAGTTGATTCTCAACAAGGCAATGTAATTCTCACCAGAAATCACTAGAATTCACAATGTATTATGTTATTTAATATCTAGGTGGTAGGGAATTTTGAACCTCCTTTTATTAACTTCCAAAATTTTATTCTTTTATCAAATATTTTTTTTTAAATTGTTGTGTCAAGATGGATTATCTCGCTTTTGAAATTAAATCAAATTAGGTGAGTTTAACCCAAACCCAATTACAAAACCACATGCCTCATCGCCTTTTAATCTTCAAACATAAAGATTGACAATAACCTAACTAGTATGACATCTAATTTGTGAATTGAGAAAGGGTGGAGACCTCCTACATGAAACTCAAAACACTCAACTAGCCCACCTTTATATTATAATTGTAAATTAAATTAATAATAAAATCCATTTACCAAATTATTTTTGAAAAAAAATAATTAAAACAAAATTACAATTCAAGTACACCAAGTAAATAACCTCAAAAGTGACAATAAGATTTTTAACAATACATACGTGCCTAAAATTTCACAAACCTAACTAGTGCTAACTCAAGAAATGTTTATGCATTATAGAACATGCCTTCAACATGTTTACTTATTCACACACCACACACCAAAAGAAACTACATTTTTCTCAATTTTTTTCACAATTCCAGAACACCACGTGTACCTTTTTTTTTCTTTTTTCATTTTTTTTTTTTTTCAGAAAGGGAATTGGGAATAAAGTTGATTCGTAGAAAGGCAATGTAATTCTCACTAGAAATCACTGGAATTCACAATGTATTATGTTATTTAATATCTAGGTGGTAGGAAATTTTGAACCTCCTTTTGTTAATTTCCAAAATCTTATTTTTTTTATCAAATATTTTTTTTTAAATTGTTGTGTCAAGATGGATTATCTCGCTTTTGAAATTAACTCAAATTAGGTAACCCTAACCCAATTATAGAACCACATGCCTAATGGCCTTTTAGTCTTCAAACATAAAGATTAACAATAGCCTAACGAGTATAAGACATCTAATTTGTGAATTGAGAAAGGGTGGAGAGCTTATGCATATTTCCATTGTCACATCATTAAATATGATTATTTACATTCATTGGCCATGCACGGGGTCAATTAGTTAATTTAACAAATTATAAAACCTAAATGTTTCAATATTACACTATGAATTTGCAATGCGACCAAGTCAAAGATTTGGAAATAAAAAGGAAATCCTTATGCAAATGCCTGTAGACCCTTTAGCTATTCATGATTATCTAATTAACAATATGTCTTTACATGGATAGGTGGATATTTCAATGAATTTACTACAATTAAAGAGATATGGTTTATGGTAAATTTTTTAATAATAACATAGGTTTTTGGTCAATTGAGTTTAGTTCGAGTGGTTAGGAGGAATGATATTATTCTCCTCATTAGTGTTCAATTCCCGCAAGTGACATGTTGAGCTAATAAAGAGTATATTGTTGTAATGGCTTTAAGGCTTGTTGTTAATCGGCATTGTGCCATGAAGATTCTAGTGTTTACCTTGGGTACTATCTTCGAAATGAGGGGAAGTACTCAGGGGTTTTCCCCAGACTTTATAACTTGGAAATCTCATAGTGGGTCGGGAACAAGTGTGAAAATGGTATATGCATTGAGTATGGATGAGGGAGTTTAATGTGAGGTGATGAGACTCATGGCAGATGCATGAAGTCATCGAGACTATAGGAAACCTCGTGGAGGAATCATAAATTGATTATTAAATGGAGGGGGGTCATTAGGGAATGGGATTAAAAACATAATGTCCATTAATACATAAATCCCCCATTTTTCCTCTTGTAGCTTGGTTAGCCTATTGATCGACTAGAGTGTTACTTTGATAGAAAATATGAAGGAAATCCACTTGTGGGATGGTCTGGAATGCCAATTGGATTCAATGGAATATGGAACCCAATTGAGTATCCCGAGGAAGTGATCTCAGTTTGAAATGTCTTGTGGTGTTTTTGGAGTCCTCGGGGATAATGAGATTGTGAATGTTTCAGTGTCCAGTTAAAGAGAGCCCTTGAAGTAGGGCATAGACTTTTGCTTGAATATTTGTAGTCCGACCAAAACTCCGGGAATAGGTAATCTCTAAGGTTCCTCTAAATCCAAAGAGAAACTCACCCGCTTCAACCACCCTAAAATTAACTAATATTATTATAATTGATATCACTTATTAAGTAAGATTATTTTTTAATTATTTTTAATATNATATATATATATATATATATGTATGTATGTATGTATGTATGTATGTATGTATGTATGTATGTATGTATGTATGTATGTATGTATGTATGTATGTATGTATGTATGTATGTATGTTAGAAATTTCCATCACTTGAGGGGCCATCATTTCAACCGTTGACTAAGAAACCAAAATCCACGAGCATTTAAACTATCAAAATCACCTACCAAATTGGTGTATGAGACCCCCTTGTTTGTGGGACAAGGGACCCCCCTCCGCCCAGCGATTTGACTGGTAAAGTCTACAGAGGTATCCATACCCTACCCCCCTCTGGATTTGAACTTGTGACCTCTTAAGAGGAAACACGTGTTCTTAACCATTAGGCCCACTCGGGATGTATAAATGTACACCATAAAAAATATAAAATATATCATAAATACAAACAACAAAATAAAAATGTTATAAACAAAAATATATAAGTATATCGATATAACCATTAAAGAAATCAATACTGTCTAAATCTGTATTCATTAAAATTGAGTAGACCAACCTCTTTTCTTTACCTTTTCAAAGCGGCATTAATTATTCACATTGTGGGAGGGGATTTAGGTTAGTGCATTTTGCAATGTTTCACACTCTCCACATATCATTTAAATTTAAAGATAAATTTTAATTTTAATTTTTAAATGATTAGTCAAGTTTAGTTTGTCCTTTGGTTATATATGTTGGAGATACTTTAAACATATTTAGGATTTATTTTTTTTAAGGTTTTTTTTATGTTTATTAGTCATTATCCAGTCTTCTACATTTTAGGGAGAATTTTTATTTTCCTACATTCTAGGGGAATATTCTCTTTAGTTCACATTTCAGTTGGATCAGTTGAGTGGAGTCTTGATGCCACATTGGTTCCATCACCATGCAACATTGGGATCATCATTGTTAATGCACATTGTCCTTGGGATTATCACCAGAGTGGCGCATTACTGATGCTTTTAGTCAGTTAACTGAGGACTGAGAGGTTAGTTGACTTAGACTAGGTGGTAGTTAACTCCTGTAACTATCGGTGTCTGTACAGATCACTCTAGACCACCACTATGGCACATTGGCTTCTCTTCCAGTAAACATTAATTAAGTTATACAGAGTATATCATTTGTAAATTATCATTCATTCATTCAGTTAATACAATTCTTTGGTTTTCTCTCTCTCGTTTCTATCTTTTCTCATTTCTTCTGCAAAAAGTGTATGTCCTTTGCTAGCTAGATCTTATATGTGCAGGTTCATTCACATTTACATGGTACCAAATCCAATGGATTGCTAGGAAAAGACACACCATAATCTTTTTGCAGATACCGAAGATTTAAGACAGCGGGAAAATGAAATTTTCAAAAGAATTGATTCTTACATCATACAATTTATTTGCATGGAAGGACAGGATGGTAATGCATCTTCGAAGCAAAGGATTATATAGGTTAACCATGGACACAGATACCAAACCCACATCATCCATAGAAAAATCCAAGTATCTAAATTAGATGGATGAAGCGTATGGAACTATTTGCAGTCTCATTTATCCTGAGCTCCTCTTTCACATATCCTCCTATAAAACCCCCAATGAAGTCTAGACCACCATGGAAGAACTTTTTCTGAAAACAGGACGAGATGAGGGGACATATACTCAAGGTGGAATTTCTCACTTTAGATCCAAAAGCCTTCGACAATCTCCAAGATTTGTTTACCAAATATAAGGATTTGTTTTCGCAACTCAAGGCTTGTGGGGTTGATAAATCTAAGGAGGAGAAACAAATGGTTCTTACCATTCTTTCCAAACTTGGTCCAGAATACTCAATGTGTGTATCCACATTTCACTCAGTTAGGCTCACCTTTGGAGCTACCTGGAAAATTCCTTCTCTTGAGGCCTTTATCGAGTCTCTGATGCAAGAGCAGACCAAGCTCATCAATATGGGAAAAATCAAAGGATCAAAGGTGCATGCACTTGTTGTGCAAGATGGAAGTAGTCACCAAAATCAGAAATCTAAACACAAAGACAAAGGGAAGGGACATGAAAATCCAAAGAAGGAAGGGTACTCAAAACCCTTCAACGATTCCTCCAGATCCAAAGGTGGAAAGGGAAGAAAATGGGAGAAATGAACTTACTACCAACGAGGATTCCATCCAGAATCCGCATACATGCAGAAACAGATAGATCAAATGGAACGAATACTTCAACAAAATAACCTTGGAGATCTCATCCTCGAGGGTGCCAAGAAGAAGAAGCTAGAAGATCTAAACCCCAAGAAAGGTAATTCTAGCCATGCTTTGATTGCCATTAACTTCTTTCCCGATGCTTGGATTGTAGATTCAGGTGCATCACACCAAATGGAATCCACAAATAAATTCTAGTCTTCATTGGATGCATGACAAGGTCCTCTTATTATGATGGAGGACGACTCTTCGGTCGAAGTCACTGACAAAGGAAGAGTTGAACACACAAACGGGAGCTTCAAGAATGTGCTACACATTCCCAAATTCTCCGTCAATATTCTCTTTGTGTATAAGATGAAAAACATCGGCACCAGAAAGAAAATATTATTCACGCATGATGCAGTGGATATCTATGACATGAAAACCAATTCCAAAGTTGCTACTAGTGAGGTAAATCACCAATCTAGACTCTACACATTTTCTGAATTTATTGAACCAGATTCTGCATTACTACTTACGCATGATAATGAAAGCAGTAGGATATGGAACGAAAGGTTCGGCCATTTAAATTTCATATATATGCAACATCTTAGAAAGAAGGGAATGGTTGAAGGTCTCCCTAATATCCACTTCTCCAAAGGAATTTGTGAGGGATGTGTTCTTGGAAAACACCCTCAAGAGAAATTCGACAAATGAAAGACTCTGAAGGCCTCCTCTCATTTGGATCTGATCCACAGCGACCTCATGGACCCTTTTCTACATCCATCAATCAGTAAAGCAAGGTGCGTCCTCATTTTTGTTGATGATTTCTCACGCTACACCTAGACTTTCTTTCTCAGGAAAAAATATGAATTCTTTTAGCATATCAAATATTTCAAGGCCCTTGTTGAGACACGGTCAGGAAGGAAGATCAAAGTCCTCTGAAAAGATAATGGCGGGGAGTATGTCAACCATGAGGTACAAAATATTTTTCTTGAGACCGGGATTCAGTTGCAACACATGGTTCTCTATACTCCGCAACAAAATTGAGTTACTAAGCGGAAGAATAGATCCCCGAAAGAGATGGCATCTTGCATGTTGCATGCAAAGTCACTTCCATAGAGATTATGGGTTGAAGCACTTAATTGTACGAACTACATCCAAAACAGATCCCCCCACAGATATGTCAAGGATAACGCCCCCTTCGAGTCTTGGAGCGGCCTCAAACCGAAAGTGACCCACTTCTATATTTTCGGTTCACATGCATGGGTCGGGATTCCCTCTGAGAAGAGGAAGGAACTTGATTCACAGAGTACAAAGTGTATATTTGTTGGATACCCTGACGGTGTGAAGGTATACAGACTCATTGATCCCTCTATAGGCTGGCTCATCATTGAGCGTAGTATCCAATTCGAGGAAAGTATCTCACATGCAGACACTTTTGTTCTTCCACCTATCATAGATTATGAGCATGCACATGTTGACTCTTCTTCATATGAGAGTTTTGATTCATAGGATTTAGATGATTCAGATACCAAGTCAGTACAGTCACATGTCGAGTCAGTGCACGCAGATATATATGCATAGCCAGAGTCAAGGCCCAAGTGGCCCAAGACTACTCTTCAGGATGCGAGATATATTGTTGGGGATCCAGCTGATACTAGGAGGACTCAATCTGATTTCAAGGAGCCTCCTCTTGCACTCACTACCACTGAATTGATTCCACCCAGGCATCTTTTCTTGGTTCAGTATTCAGATCCACAGTCCTATGGTGAGGATTTTTGGAATCTTCCACGCAGGAGGAGTACAACTCCCTCCTGGAGAACTAGAATTGGGATCTAGTTCCCCATCCTTCATAAAAAAAACTGTGCATGTGCAGATGAGTCTGCAAGACCAAGAGTGTAGCAGATGGAAGGTTATCAGATACAAAGCCAGGCTAGTTTCCAAAGGCTTTCAGCAGGTGCACATCATTTACTATGATGAGACCTTCACTTCAATATCGAAGATGGATTCCATATGGTTGGAACTTTCCATTGTGGCAGCCAAGGATGGGAAGTCCATCAAATGGACATGAAGAATGCATTTCTTCATGGAGATCTCTCTAAGGAGATCTATATGGAGTAGCCCCGGGGGTTCATGCAGGATTCATCTTTGTTCTGTCGACTGCAGAAGTCACTTTATGGCCTCAATCAGGCCCTGAGGGCATGGTATGCCAAGATGGACTCCTACCTGATGTCACAAAACTTTGTATGTTGTAATTCAGACCCGAACGTTTACATGCTTAGGACTACTGATTCACTTCTACTCCTAGTTCTGTATCTTGATTATTTGTTGATCACTTGTTGCTCGAATTCAGTGATTGTTGTATTCAAGAGGATTTTGCATGACATGTTCTTGATGATGGACATGGGTCCGCTACATTTCTTCCTTGGTCTCAAGATCAGTCAGGATGCATTAGGAATCAAATTGTCTTAGGCCAAGTATGCACGAGATCGCCTCGAGAGATACCACATGACAGACTGCAAGTCTTCCCCGACTCCTTTCCTACCAGGAGTCAAACTTAAGGATGGAAGGGACACTCCATTGGTGGACAACACACTATAAATATAGATAGTGGGGATCTTGGTGTATCTCACACACTCCAGACCATACCTCTCCTTTGTAGTTGAAGAAGTCTCCCAGTTCATGCAAGAGCCACATGAGCTACATTGGAAGGCTACAAAAGGTATCCTTCGATACGTACAGGGCACCATCACCTTTGGGATTCACTATGTAGAAAACTTTGCATTGGACCTCATCGGGTTCACTAATTATGACTAGGTTGGCAACAACATTGATCACAACTCCACATCTGGTTACTCACTCAGCCTGGGTTTCAGGCCCATCTGTTGGTCGAGCAAGAAGCAGGTTGTTATTTATCTATATTCAGTCGAGGAAGAGTACATAGGGGTAGTTAACATAACCATTCAGGCTATGTGGCTACAAAAGTTTCTCACTGAGTTGGGCATTCAGTTTCACCAACCAATCGTCATCTGGTGTGACAACCAGAGCACTCTAAAGTTCTGTAGAGATCTATTTCGGAGGAAATGGGCGAAGCACATCGAGATCCACATGCACTACATCTGAGACTTAGTACACGAGGGGATCATCAACCTGCATTTTTTTCCTTCAGCAGAATAGACTGCATACATCTTCACCAAGACCTTCACTAAGAAGAAGTTCCATTATTTGCGCAATCATCTTAGAGTGAAGGACATAGTTTCCTAGCAACTGTTAGTTTTGTTTTGATAGATTGTACCTTGAGGGGAGTGGGGGGGGTTCCAATGAGATTCTCCCTCTTTCCTCATTTATTTCAGTGTGTCTTTTGTTTTTGGGTACTTAACGTGGCCTCATTTTCGGGACCCATTCTTTTATTTTCACCATAGTGATACTTCACAAAAACCTAGGATTTATTTTTCCTAAGGTTTCCCTATGTTTATTATTCATTATCGGTTCTCCTACATTTTAGGGAGAATATCCATTTTCCTACATTCTAGGGGAATATTCTCTTCAGTTCACACTTCAATTTGATCAGTTGAGTGGAGTCTTGATGCCACATTGGTTCCATCTCCATGTATCATTGGTATCATCACTGCTAATGTGCATTGTCCTTGGGATTATTGTCAAAGTGGTGCATTATTGATGCTTTCAATCAGTTAACTGAGCACTGAGAGGCTAGTTGACTTAGACTAGGTTGTAGTTAACTCCCGTAAATGTCAGTGTGTGTCAGATCACTCGAGACCACCACTATGGCGCATTGTATTCTCTTCCAGTGCGCATTATTTGAGTTATACAAAGTATATCATGTGTAAATTATCATTCATTCATTCATTTAATACAGTTCTTTGATTCTCCATCTCTCGTTTCCGTCTTTTCTCATTTCTTCTGCAAACTGTGTATGTCCTTTGCTAGCTAGATCTTATCTGTGCAGGTTCATTCACATTTACAATATATATTTTGAAAACTAAAGAATTAATCTATATAATTTTATATGTGATGTCTATTTTGTTTTGAATTAGATAGGTATCAGTGTAAATACATCTTAAACTTGAATTTATCAAACATTAAAAGGGATCAAATTTCTTAAGGTGTAAATTTTCTTATCATTTCATTTCAAGTCAAGTATTAATTCTTTCATATTAAATGATAAAAAAAAAATTGCACCTTGCGAAATTTGATATGTCTCATTGCTTGATAGATTTGGGCTTAAGATGGATCTACACTAGTTTAATATTTTAGATGTTGTTATTGCACCATGTTGACTCTTCTTCATATGAGAGTTTTGATTCAGATGATTCAGATATCAATTCAGTGCAGTCAAATGTCGAGTCAGTCCACGCAGATACAGATGCAGAGCCAGAGTCGAGGCTCAAGTGGTCCAAGACTACTCTTCAGGATGTTGGAGATATTTTTGGGGATCTAGTTGATACCAGGAGGACTTGATATGATTTCAAGGAGCCTCCTCTTGCACTCATTTCCACTGAACTGATGCCACCCAGGCATCTTTTCTTGGTTCAGTATTAAGATCCACAGTCCTATGGCAGGGTTGTTGGGAATCTCTTTTGGGAATCCTCCATGCAAGAGGAGTACAACTCCCTCCTGGAGAACCAGACTTGGGATCTAGTTCCCCATCCTTCAGGAAGAAAAATTTTCAGGTGCAGGTGCAGATGGACCCATTCTTTTATTTTCACCATAGTGAAGGTGAAAATATTCAATTTTTTAAATATTTGAATATTACAATGGAAAAATGTGTGTTTCATTCAAATTTTCACGCCATAAATATGAATGATGTGGATATTATTCCTAGATATACTTGGATAGAATCAATGGGTACAGTTAATGTCAATGCACCAAAGAATTTTATCAAGATTTTCTATAAGAAAAAGAAAACAAAATTGTAGGATATGTCTCTTAAGTAAAAAATAAGGGCTCACAAAGGCAAGAAAATAAGTTATTACAAAGTCCAAAGTTGAATCAGAGGCTAATTCTACAAAAGAATGTGAATAAAATCCTCAAGAAGGACACAACAAAGAATCCATGGAGATGAATGACTAAAAGGAACACCATGTTGAAGAATTGAAGAAAAAATAACTGATTTTTAAAGTTGTTGTATATCACCATCCACACCACATAGAGAAACAACAGTCATCAAGGAAGAGGTATGAGCATCAACACACTTATTATGGACTAGCATGGCACCAGAAAGGAAACCAATCAAGAGGTCCATGGAGGAATAATATCATTGCAGGAAGATATCAGCATAGAGCAACAATCCCACAACATCAAAGGCATGATAAGGATCAAGATTAGGGTGGCAAGGCAGTAGTTGGACATCATGTTAATCTTCCCTAGGGAGTTACCCAATGGGAATGTGGTTATGTGTTGTTATGTATGGAGGCCAATTCTAGTAAATAAGGCCCATGTAATAGTGTGAATACAATAAAGGTGAGAAGGTTCCACCTACTAGAATATTACTTATCTAGAATGTTCCTAGGAGATAGAGACTATTATATAAATAAGTGTAAGCAATACATTGGAGCATGGTGAAGTATATTGTTATTGTAACAAGCAAGTATTTCTTAGGAGTGAATTCCTTCCATAAGGAATAATAGATGGTGTTACCCTACCTCAAGGGTTTTCTGTCTACATATATTATGTTGATTATCTTGAGTGAATGACTTAGTTTCTAATTGAATTTAAGGGTTTCTTTTATATTCATATCTGAGAACTTAAAACAAAGAGAATAATATTTCATTTTTCTAACTAAAACTAGAGGGCCATGCACTAACCTGGTTGCAAATCCACACGGAAACACTTAGGTTGGAGGGTGATCCACCAATAACTAAGTGGGGTGTTTAAAACCCTCATCAAGTCCCAGTTCTACCCTATTGGGTATGTATTTGGTATGTAGAGGACCCATGGATCCGTTGGCATCACTTCGGGAAAAGGAAAGGGTAGAGTGTGCAATATTACACTACCAAGTCCTCATCAAGTACCAATTCTACCCAATTGGGTATGTAGAGGACCAATGGATCCATTAGAATCACTTTAGGTGAAGGCAAGGGCAGAGTGTGCAAGAGTACACCACCAAGTTTAGGAAAATGGTGATTATGTTGGGTATATCTCCCAAGAATCCAAATGTACTCCTAAATTATCTAGGGACTCTACACAACCATCTATGAAAACAAGTGATTTTATTCAAACCTAGGACTATTGATGGGGATTTTGTGCAAGCAGGATGCCTAAGAACATAGGCAATAAGAAAGGGAAACCAAGTGGTTTAAAAAAAATACCACCAAGATGCTTCCAAGGAGGGGAAGAAGAAATGGAAAGGAACGTATAAGAAAACAAAAGCTACTACATATCAGTGCAAGGAACCAAACAACCATTGAAAAAGTTTAATATTGATGCTCACATCGAAGATAAGTGTTGGAAGCTACGTCTAGAGTTGAATCCAAAGAACCATAAGAAGTATGTCAAGCAGAAGAACCTACTAGGGATGGATTTAGGCAACCTGGTAGAGAGAAACTCAGATGTGGATGAGAAGATTGTTTTCACTTCAATACAAAAGGAGGTGAATTTGAGTATCCTTCATCACAAGGAAGATAAGAAGATGGAAAAACTCTTCCATATTAAGATCTAGGTAAAAAATACCAAGATGGATGCTCTATTCAATTCCAGTTCACAGGAAGCCTCATAAAAACCGGTCTGGTTAGAAAGCTTGGATTGGAAGTGCATGATCATCCTAGCCCATATCCATTGGGATGGATAAATAAAGATGTGGATCTCAAGTTCACTAGACAGTGTAACATCAAATTCTCTATAAGTGCATATTTTATTTATGAGGTGGACTTAGATGTGGTACCCCTTGATGTGTGTAGTGTATTGTTTGGAAGCCCCTACATGTATATGAGGGATGTGATCTTCATGAGGAGAGAACACCAATACTACCTGGTCAAGGATGGGAATTATTTCATCATTAATGCACTCAAAGGTTAATAGAATATATCTCTGGTAAGTGTTAAACAAGCCAAAAGGTTGATCAGTTCTAATAGAAAATGTGTACCACTTTTCTTAAGAGGGAATCTACCAAGGGAAGAATCGGTAAGAGTAAAGAAATTCATAGAGGGATGTACTAAAGAGAAAAAATGTTAGTTGGAGGATTTGATGCAAGCATACAGAGGAGTGTTCTAGGAGACGAAAGGGTTACCACCTAAGAGGGAAGTGGAGCACGAGATGCATTTTTTTCCTTCCTCCTCATTAACAAGTATTGGGTTGTATAGACAAGCTATCCTAGAAGAAGATGAAGTGAACAAATAGTTGTAGTAGCTTCTAGAGTAGGAAATAATTCAACCAATGACCTCACCTTGTGGTTCACCTATCATCATAGTTCCCAAGAAGGATGGGACTTGATGAATGTATATCAACTAGAAATCTTTGAAAAGTATTACACTCATGAATCAATACCCTCTACCTAGGAACAATGATTTTTTATATTAATTGCAGTATGCCAAGTACTTCACAAAGTTGGATCTCAAATTGGGATACCACTAGGTATGCATTGAACAAGAATACACCTATAATATTGCCTTCAAGACAAGGTAAGGTTTGTATGAATGGTCGGTAATTCCTTTTGGTTTATGTAATGCACCCACTACATTTATGTTATTGATGAACGATGTATTACATCCCTATTTAGATTCATTTTTAATAGTGTATTTGAATGACATATTAGTTTATATCTCTACCTGGGAAGATAAAATCTCACATATTACTCCTAAATTCTTTTTTCAACTATGGAACAAATATAATGCTAAAATAACAAAACCCCCTCTCTTCCTAGTGGCCCAGTATTTAACATTGCAGATAGTCATTTAGGGTTAGTTTTTTGCATGCCTCAACCCTCATTTAGTGGACCTTCTATTATCTTCTTGAAATTATACACATTACTAGCTATGGTGAGGAATTTGGTTTTGACTGACCTGTTGAATCCCACATTTGTGAGTAATGGGAGCTAGCATGGCATCCATGTCAATAGGGTATGCCAACTTGCGGGAGGCATAACTTCTGCATACCAACTTTGATTGAGGTGATTTCCACACCATTAGAAATATCTTGGTGTGTAGAACAGTGTCAAGTGTTTGGGAGCTATGTTCATAAATTTTTTACCCCAAAAAGTGTCATTTTATGCCTCAAAATAGTTCTAGAAGGTTCTGGTCCCCAAAACTCCAAACTGGAACTTGCTACTAAAATGGGCCCTGTAAGCCAATTCCTCCTATTTTTCCACCCAGAAAGTACCAATATAGATGAAAAATTATATAATGATCCATTTTGAATCACAAAACCACATGCCCCAGCGCCTCTTATTCTCCAAACATAAAGATTGACAATGTCCTAACCAATATGAGACATCTAACTTGTGAATTAAGAAGGGGTGCAAAACTCTGTTTTGAATGTGAGCAGCACAATTGATAGGTTTTTCCCAATACTTAGGTGCAAGAGAGCATGCATGGATCATGTAACCAACCATCTCTTTCAAGGAACTATTTTTCCTCTCTGCCACATCATTCTACTAAGGTGTATAGGCAACAATATGCTGAAGATATATTCCTTCAAGAGTGAAAAAAATTTCAAAGCAGTGGTTCACATATTCTCTGCCATTATCTATGTAGATAATTTTGATGCACTTCCTAGATTGTTTCTCGACACGAACCTTGAACTCCTAGAATCTATCAAAAGATTATTTTTTCTGTCAAAGAATGTAGACCTAGGTGTATCTAAAAAAGTCATCAATAAAAGTGATCTAAGTAGTGAGCCTTGTTGAAAGACAAGGATGGAAATGGACCTACCACATCACTTTGAACCAGCTCAAGGAATTATGAATCCCTCCAAGCCTTCCCTTTTTCAAACTTGTTATTGAGATGATTTCCCAAGGCACAACCCAAACAAACTCCATATAAGAAACTTAGATGAGGAAGAATTGTGAATATTTCCTACATGTTGATCTGTTGAAGATAGAGGAAGTTGAGATGGCCAAACCACTCATGCGATAGCTTGCTCACGGAATTTGAATGGGTTAGAAAAGAATTAGAATTAGAATTATGTACAAAATGAGAGAAAACATACAGGCGAGACTCGTGATCATCCTTACTAACTAAAAGAAGTGCATTTTCTTCAATATTCCTAATGGTGATGGAATCTGGAGTGAACTCAAATTTTCTTCCATTATGGGAAATCTGATAAATAGAGAGAAGGTTGGATAACAGATTATTCACACAGAGGACATCCTCAAACGTATCAGTGCAAACATCAATAAAACCTTTCCCAATGACATCTATAGAAGAGTCAACCCCAATGAGAATGTGGGGCATTGAACAAGGCTCCAACAAAGAAATGTGTTCTCTGATAGAAACCACATTATGTGATGCACCCAATTTGAGAATCTATTGCTGACAAGAATCTACAATAGCAACAAGTGTAGTTTCTTTCCCTTTTCTTGATTTGGAAAAAAGAGTAGAGAATTGTTGTGAAGAAGGCAAATTAATGTTTTTCTATTTTAGAAGATGCTTCATCTCGTTGATCTTCTTCTTATGACAAGAATGTTCCTCATGACCAACCTTCTTGCAATAAATACAAGTTGTCCTATCCTTCTTCTGAGAATTCCCCTTCAAAGAAGAGGAGTTGGGGATTTCTTTTGGGCCAGACGATGATTGTGCATGATCTTTATGTGACTTCTTCTTGGAATTATTTTGTTTCTTCTCAGGTTTCCCTGACTCTTTCTGTCTCTTCAGATGACCAACGAAGAAAGATTAATACTGATATGACTTAAGGAAACTCATGGAAAGAAGCTTCCCTTGCTCATGCATTAACATTTTTGAAAAGGAAGAAAAATAAGGTATTGTATATGCAGATCCCATAGTCAACCTATGAGTGTGAAATCTAGAAACAAATGCAACATATTCAAGTACAAGTTTAGAGAGATTAGTTAAGACAAGTTGTATGTTTGTTTTCTCTACGCCACATGATTTACATTGAGCTCTTGGGTCATTAAAATTTGTTACATATTCTTGGATGTTGTTAAAATACTTAGGATCAAGGCTCATTAGTTCAATCTTAAGTCGATATCACCTAGCTTCATCAAATGCCCCACAAAGAGTTTTTTATTTTCCCATGCATCGTGTGAATTTGTACATCCTGTTAGCGCAAGGAGTCACCCCATGACTGCATAGAGGTAAGCCTCACACATCAAGAAATATGAAAAGAAAGTTGATTTTGAAATTATGAGAGAGGTAGGGTTGAAGCTATCTGCTTGACTTGAAAAATCATATGAACTTATCCCTGCAAATCATCTTCCATATGCTGCAAAATAGATCATCCAAAAGCAATGTTTAGCCTTTCAAGGCTTTCAGGTGGAAAACTTTTATGAGAAAACATAGAACTGCAAATAGAAAGACGTGAAAATCCTTTTCAAGAATACTATTGATACAGTAGAAGAAGAATCATAATTTGAAGATCCTTTTCAGGAGAGATTTAGCAACACACAAGGTAGAATATCTCAAAGGATCCTCCTAAGAAACCCTCTCACACTTGTTGTTGAATAAGAACAAAGCTTAAGAATCAAAACAAACAAAAAACATAGCTAAACATCACTTCCTTTTTCAAATGAATTCTTAACACAGAAAATGATAAGATAGGCTATTTTCAAATTAATCTGTCAAAGTACAAAAACAGAGCCTCTCGGTCTCCCTTGGCTCATGAATCCCCCTCTCCAAGATATATTTCCTTCCTTAAATAGAAAATAGAATCCTCATAACCTTAGGAGGTCGAATCCAATCTCCTCCATTGGATTCTAAACCTTGGAGATAGGTGGCAACAATCAAAGAGACAAAAATCCAACAAACTGCTAATTTTCAGGAATTTGTTGGAAGTCATTAATAAAATGTCTCCACCTCATTGCATGAGGCATTTGTTGGAGCTAAATCTTAGGTGAAGGTGTCCCTTTACATATAACTGATCCTTTAGAATCCATTCGAATCCTCCTTAACAGAGGGTAACCTCCCAACAAAGTGAATATCAAAACCGTGACGACTACAGAAAATTAGGTAGCCCCACTCTAAAACAGTTGGTAGCGCCACTTCTATGTCTAATATAACTCAAAAAATAACACATTTTGAAAAACTGAGAGAGGTTTTTTTTATTTGGAATGTTATAAACAAAAACCTCCTCCATTTTTCAAAAATTCCTTCTCAATTTTTCACAATCCAAGCTTTAAATTAGTGACTCAAAACTGGCAGAATAACTCTACACAATTCAGCCTCTGCCAGAATTTCGGTAGTGCTCGCCTATGTGTCTGTGTGCAATTAGGTAGCGTAAATATGTGGGTGATTTTTATTCTTGGAACCTTGTGAGAGTGTTTTCAATTCTTGTTCTTGACACTTGGCACCTTAACCAATCTTGCGCTAACACATCCATCAAGTTGAAGCATTATATCAAGGGAAACTAGACTCCTAATAAAACAAGGAGATTTTATTTGTTCTATCATTTAGAGTATATTATCCTTATCATATGTGGGTTCAATTACCTCTTTTTAAACATAAGGAGTATATCCTTTTTGCGTTAATTCACTCCACGCATTTTGATGCCATGTGTTGTAGTTGTATGGTGCTAGCAATGGAAATTTAAAGTTACCCATTTGTGAAGGAAAAGATAGCACAAGCACAATCACACCAAGA
>ML791986.1:56574-79415 GCA_009831015.1 Picea engelmannii | reverse complement strand
TTATTGTAGTTACAATTTCCACTAGCAAGAGAGCATTGGTTGGACTTGACTTCAATGCCTTTACCAATCCTCAAAAAATGAGTATGTGCTTAAAGTAAAATTTTGTCACAATATCAAGTGAAATGAATAGAACCATTGTGAAGTACACAAAAAATCATACACTTTCAAAAAAAAATCACCTTGTTCTGAGGTCGTATGCAAAAGATATGAGTATTCAAAGTTCTCAAAACAATAACTGTGCAGTGTCACCTGTGAGAATCTACAAATTTTGGAAAATCCATCCACCAAAATCAGATTTATCTACACCAGTTAGGAGAGCACTAAAAATGATCCCAAATAAAAGATAACATTCAAAAAAAGGAGGTTGGAAAATTGAGATAGGAGCCTGCATAATTTATCTTCAAAACCCAACCTGGCAATGACGAGGGGGTTAGGAAATTCAAAATTCACCTTCTTCCAAATTTAGTGTAATTGTTGCCAAACTTAGAAAAACTACCAACTACAAAAATATTTAGATAAATTAGTGAAACCTCCAATTTAAGTGACACCTCCAAACTTAGTGAAACCTCCAACTATAGAAACCTCCATATAAATTAGAGAAACTACCAAATTTAGTGGAACTCTTGCCAAACTTAATGAGAAAAAATTCACCTTCCACCAAATTTAGCGGAATTGTTGCCAAATGGAAGTGCAAGTTGGGGGGGGCATATGCCTCCCTAGGAAAAAAAAATTGCCTCTCTGGAAAACTTTACTCAAAATAGATGAATGGATAGACAATATTAGGGTTTTCAAGACTTTTGAGCATGATGGCAGGGTTGTTAGCAACACTAAACCAAATAGGAGAGAAAATACATAAACAAACCAAATGAACAGCCAATGAAAAACACAGAAAATACACAGAGATTTACCCTGAAAACCCTTAACTGGGAAAACCAACATTCCTTGAGAAAATCCTGCTCTTTGTGGTTTTATTCATTTAGTGAATAAAGAGTTACATGACTAACCTTGGTCCATACCTAAGATACAATTTTCATCCTACTCTCTTTCTTAAATGTAAGAATAACTATGTGGCCAATTTGGTTTACTTATAAATGACCATTACACACCTCTCGATCTAAGGGTTTCAATCACCTTTGAAAGTATTACATGATGCCATATTTATAGTATTTATATCATGAAAAACTCTACTTCATGGCACCCAAAAATGATTACATATCCATGCAAATGATTTGTTTTGATCCAGTGAATCTCAGGATTCTCTTATAGTCAATCTCTAGTCAGTATTCCAGTTACCTACCACACGAACTCTTGTCAACTGACCTTTTGACCTTCTAGTCGACCACTTCAACTTTTGACTTAACCATTGACTTTAATTATCCATCCAATTGAACATTCACCCAGTCGGACCACATCAACTAGCTATTCGGTTAGAATAAGCTAGTTGGAATTGTAAGTTGGGTTATTTGCCATGAAAATTGTGCTTTGACTATCGCAATTTATATTCATAGTATAATGTTCAAACCCAATCCCTAAACACAATATATGAAACCATACTACTTCTTTGCTTCCATGGGGGGTTGTCATGTATTCATCTTCTGTTGTCGACAAGTCTACTACCATATGTCTCTTACTCATCCAATCAATTACTCCACCGAACAATATAAACACATATTCATTGGTCTACCTCCTCTAATCAATGTATCCAACCTAGTCGGCATTGAAAAATCCATGTACATTCACTTCCATGTCTGTTTCAAGTTTCCATTGGTAACATCTAGCATATTCTATTGTGCCACGCAAGTACCTAAACACTCTCTTGAAAACAATCCAATACTCTTTCATGGGTTTCAACATGTATCTACTATCTACTCAATACCCCCATTTCATGGGAAATATTTGATTGAGTGTAGACATTGCATACATTAGACTACCAACAACACTAACATAGGGAACACGTGCCATGTCATTTATTTCTTCCTCTGTCTTTGGAAATTGTTCAATATTTAGTCTTATCCCTATAATAATAAGTGCCTTGACTAGTTTACACTCATGCATGTTGAAATTTTTTAAGGTTGTTTCAACGTACTTCCTCTGATTTAACCAAAGTTTTATAATTTCTCGGTCTCTCTTAATATTCATTCCCGGGATGAAGTTAGTGGCACTGATATCCTTCATGTTGAATTTGGAAGATATTTTCATCTTCACCTTATTTATTATATCCATGTCATTTCTAACCAGTAAAATGGCATCGACATACAAAGCTATGTATATGAAACTATTTCTTTATTTCTTGGAACACACAAAGTGATCATCCTTGCTTCTCACAAATCCCAAAATGAGGATGTAAGTGTCAAAATTTTGGTTCCGTGTCCTTGGTGATTGCTTTAGACCATAAAGGGATCTCTTCAGTTTGCACACCAACTCTTTTTTCACCTTTACTACAAATCCTTGAGGGTGTTTCATGTAGACTTTTTCTTATAGATTATGATTTAGGAACGTTGTCTTCACATCCATTTTCTTTATATCAATATCAAATGTTGTAGCCATAGACATTAGTACTCTAATGGAAGTTAATTTTTCAACATGAGAGAAAATCTCACCGAAGTCCACTCCCTCAACTTGGGAATACACTTTTGCTACCAGTCGACATTTGAAATTCTCGACTTGACTTCTTGCTTTCAATTTTTTCTTGAACACCCACTTTATACCGAAAATTTTTCTTCCATTAGGTAATTTTACCAAATCCCATGTCTCACTCTTGCACAAGGATTCCATTTCTTCAACCATGGCATCCTTCCAAATTTTACCCTCTGTTGAGTCGACTACCTCCCTGACTAACATGGGATCATCATCAATGGAAGATAATAAAAATGAATAATGTAAATCAAGTGGACTATACCTTTCAGTTGGTTTCCTTAATATTTTAAACCTCCTTACAATGAGAGTTAGTGGTTCCACCTCTTCATATGATTTAGTTGACTCATATGAGTCATGTTCCTCATTCCTCAACTCAAACACTAGCTTCTCTAGTTCTTTCTCCATTTGAGCCTATTTAGACTTGGAAGTTCCTTTGACTTCCCTGAAGAACTCGTCTCGATTGTAAACTATTTTCCTCAATACTGGATCCCACAACTTATATCCTTTCATTCAATCCCTGTCAACAATGAAAATACACTTGATTGTCATGCCTTATTGTCTAGCTTGTTTCTTTTTTCCTTGGGAACATGTAAAAATGCATCACATCCAAAGTATCTAAGATGTGAAAGCGAAGGATTCTTATCAAACCATAACTCATGTGGAGTTGATTCGACTAGAATTGATGAAGGAGAGTTATGTGTTAAATATATTGTAGTGTTGACTACCTCTTCCCACAATTCTTGTGTGAGCCCGACACCACTGAGCATGCTCCTTTCCTTTTCCATCAACATCCTATTCATTCTTTCAACAACTCCATTATATTGGGGGGTATATAGTGTGGTATTTTGGTGTGTTATGCCACATTTCTTGCATAACTTCTCAAAATACTTACCATGGAACACACCTTCATTGTTAGTTGTCTGCACCTTGATTTTCTTATCTATCTGGTTTTCCACAAGATATTTAAATTCTTTGAACTTGTTGAAAACCTCTGATTTATTCCTTAGGAAATATAGTCATGTCTACCTAGAGAAACCATCTATGAAGGAGACATAATACAGATATCCTCCAAGTGAAGAGACCATTGCAGGCCCAAACACATCACTATGTATCAATTCCAGAATCCCTTTTTCCATTGTAGCTCCAAATGGGAATCTCACATGATTTTGTTTTCCATATATGCAATGTTCACAAAAAATGATTTCTAAATTACAAATAGGAAAACCTTCAACCATACCTTTTTTGTGCATATCACGAAGTCCTTTTTCCCCATTATGTCCCATCCTCTAGTGCCATAACATGGTCGGGTCGAATCAACTATGAACAATTGGGTTAGTTGTAGTTGAGTCGGTTGCATTCGAGTCCTTCGCAGTCGAGTTGACTTTAGGAACAATTGTGTTGTTGCATCTAGTCGAGTCGACACTTCCCAACAACTTGTACAGGGTTCCAATATGAACTCCTCTCATCAATACCATTGATCCCCTAACCATTTTACACGTATCCTTTTGGAATAAAGTATGCACTCCTGCATTAGTCATTTTGATGACAGATATTAGATTTCTTGATAAACTTGAAATATGTAGCACACTTGGAAGATTTCTACTCCTCCCATCTTGTAGAATCAGTTAGAATATTCCTTATCCAGAAATTTTAGTTTTCAAGTTGTCCCACAAGAATACATCTCCTCCTTCATATTTATCATATTCACATAACCATTCCCTATGAGGTGTCATATGAAAATATGCACCTAAGTCGATCAATCAAATGTCATGCTTCAATTGTGTACTAGTAGATACTAGATACATGTATCCTCCTTTGCCTAGAGGAGTCTTTCCTCTAGTCAATTGATTCTCTTCATGTTCCTGGATTTTCTCACCAACCTTCAACTTGCATACTCTTTTGTAATGTCGGTATTTACCGCACTTCCAACATCTTATTGTCGAATGAACTAGGGATTTAGATCTACCCTTCAACTTAGACCATCAACCATATAATTTACCCTTACCTCTGTCGATTGGTCAACCTCTCACCACCAAGGCATATTTGGTCGATCCTTCCATGTTCTTTCGCCTCATCCTCAGAAGATACAATTTCTTCTAAAGAAACAAATTTTTTACCAGGGATTTTGACTAGTACAAGCTCCCCAACTTATGCCATATTTTATTTGCAGTGTCTTCGCTTGAGACATTCAGCAATACTGAATTAGTAGGAAAAAGTTGAATATAACTCCTTGCCTTCATGTTGAGTTTCTCCCATTATTTCTTTGGCATGACCATTAGAATTGTTCTAGGGTCCAGAGAAACCCATTGTTCTCGATGTACAAGGATGTATTCAATTTTAAGCTTCCACGACTCAAAATTGTGGCCATTAATCTTTTCAATCTCAATCCTAGAACTGCCTGCTATTATTTCAAGGACGAATCGCTACCTTACAACTCCCACTGAACCTAGGTTTAGCTTTGATCCAAGATATTTTTAACCTTTCTATAATATCACTTGTTCGCAACACAACAAAATGAGCTCTGATTATTGATACCACTTGTTAGAAATACTAAACCAAATATGAGAGAGAAGACATAATTAAACCAAACAAACGGTCAATGGAAAAAACGCATAATACATGGAGATTTACCCTGGAAACCCTTAACTAGGAAAATCAACATTCCTTGAGTGACTCTCACTCTTTGTTGAATTATTTATTCAGTGAATAAAGAGTTACATGAATAACCTTGGTCCACACCTAAGACACTCATCATCCAACTCTCTTTCTTAAATGTAAGAACAACTCTCCGACCAATTTGTCTTACTTCTACATAACCATTACAGACCTCTCAATCTAAGGGTTTCAATCACCTTTCATATTATTGCATGATGCCATATTTATAGGATTTATAACATGAAAAACCCTAATTCATGGCACCCAAAAACGATTACAGATCCATGTAGATGATTGGTTGTGATCCCATGAATCTTGGGATTCTATTATAGTCTGTTACCATTCAAAATTTAACTGCCCTCCAATCAATCTTCTAGTTGGCTACCACTCGACCTCTTGTTGACCTCCTATCAACTGACCTTTCAACCTTCCAGTCGACCACTTCAACCTTCGACTTAACCATCGAATTGACTTATCCGTCCAGTTGAACATTCACTTAGTCAATCCACCTCGACTAACTAGTCAATTAGACTATGTTTCCACTGCAAATAATATAACAACCCAACAAAGGTCGTATTTGACCCAAAAGCACCAAAATGGTGGCTCCCTGTTGGATTTGGTAATGAACCTCCAGCTTCAAACCCTCAAAGATCTAGCCTCTGGTGTCCAACTAGGATGAAACGAAAGGAAAATATGGCTCTCTTAGCTACTCTGAACTCAATGGTAAGCTCAAAATGTCTCCAGGAAGATTTGAAAAAACTTTCATATGGCAACTCAAAAAGAGAACCCCCCTCTCAGAGACTAGTGTATGAGAACCGAATCATTAAACTCATGTAAGATGGTAGGTGTGAGAGCCACATCCCATATTTATTGGAAGCACGGGGATGAGGTACTATAAACATTAGGTAGAGTAATCAATCAATTGTCTTGGGAAAATAGAGGAAATTTGTATGGGTAGCAATGGGCATTTTTACACATGATTTTTACATGAAAAACAAACAGAGAATATGGGAGAAGAGATTGGGAACTGAAGCAAGAAGGTTGGGGAAATTTTGGAGCATGTTAGAGCATTTATGGAGCATTTTGGAGTTGAAGACTGCAGAGCCAATTTTTCGGGCCTTAAGAGTGAACTCTTGAGTGATTTGAAATGCAACAATAAGTGGTTGTTATTGTTTTTGTTGGTGGTTTTCATTGTAGTGAGTTCCCTTGAGTTCCTAGTTACCTGTGCTAGAGATACCCTGATAAATGAATGGGATGCATGATGGACTGAGAGAAGTGAAGGGATACATTCCTTGGGTTGTTCAGGTCAAGGGGAAGAGTGTTGGTTGTGGAGCCTGATTATCTTCTTGATTCATAGTTCTTTTTTTTCAGCCATGTGTATACCCCATGAAGATTGTACACCCTGGAATATTGTACACCCCTCCACGTTGGGGGGATGCAAGGGGGGATTGCCCCCCCTACGGGGTCTAGGGGAAAGAGTTCCCCCGGTGGGGGTTCAGGGGCAGCATCCCCCGGTGGGCATTTAGGGGCGAAGCCCCCGAAGGAAAAGTTTCCTTGTAAATGTATATTGTAATTTCATTGTAAATCTGGACTGCTCATTATAAGGTCGCAGATCTGACGGTAGAAGTTATGTTAGGTTTTTTTCCCTAGAAGGAAACCCTCTTTTATTAGGGAATTGTATTTCGTTTGTGTATCATTACGAATATTGTATTCTAAGAGAGTATATTGTGAGAGAAAGAAGAGGAAGTTACAACGGGTGTGTTGTAGGTTGTATCCCTTCATTTTGTTGGATAATAAAAGGAAGGACCTGGAAAATTATCTCGTGGACATAGCCCACATTGGGTGAACCACATATATCTATGTCTCTATTGTATTATGTATATTCTGTGTTTTATTTCCACATTTGTTTTGTTTTATTGCTCTGTGATCCTATTTTTCTAACAAAGAGATATGGAGGAAATTTGGGATAGTTGTAGGAGAGTACCAGTGGGTTTTGAGATAATGAGTTGTGAGTGGATTGTTAAAGGCACCCTTCTCTTATGGATTCTTAGCCCCAGCTCTAGGGTAAAGTTTTGTTGATATTTGGAACAACAGGTCTATGGCTAGGTGGAACGTCCTTCCCAAGCAATTGGTTGCACAAGTGTTTTGAAAGATAAGTGTTTGTATATTTTTCTAAGTTATTTCATGAGTTTAATTTATGTTCTTAATTATTTGTATGTGAATGTTTTATTGCTACTGTGAATGAATTTTAGAATGTTGTAGATGGATTTAATTTTGGGTATCAAGATCTGGTTAAAAATGTGAATAAATCATTGTTGGTAAGCTACAGGAAATGAATTAGCAAGAGAAATTTTGATTTACTGTGTATTATGCATAGTAATGTTCCTCAGTAAGGTTGGGGGACGTTACAGAATGGTATCAAAGCTCAATTTTCAACACTAAGATTGTATGGGCAAGGAGACAGCATGAATTGAACAAATTCATGGGTGTAGAATTATCCTTGTGACAAATTTGGGGGAAATGGTAAACCGAAGTGAAATCCCCAAATTATGAGCATATTTCGAGTTTCAATGCTTCAAAGAAAGAAAGAAGAAAGTTTATGGAATCAAGTGGCAAGTTGCAGAGTTGGATTTGTCCTAGAGGGTCGAAATCATATGTGTATCATGGAGGCCATCAAGTTTTGTAATCGACAACCCAGATTAAATTCAACCCTGAAGATCCACAATTGATATTCAATCCTAGATGGTTCAAACATAACATTCCTGATAGACCTTCAGGAAGAAGGTCTCAGAAAATCCTTGGAGACGGGCATGAGGTTGAGTCCAAATGGAATGAACCCGAAATAAATAGATTCATTGATCGACAATTTCCTCAGTCGTTAGATCTAGAGGAGAAGTTGTTTTGGAAAGACTCATTCATAAAGTTGGGCATGTTTTTTGCGTCCAAAGAAGTTCATATGCCCGAGTTAAATGTCAGGATTTTCTAATTGTCTATGAATATCTGGACCATCATGCACGAGAAATATTTGTCGTTAGATTTCTTGGAAAGGTAGCTTTGAAAAGTTCCATTCATGAATATCAAGGGTAGCTTCACTTTCTGATTAAGTCAGTCTGACTGAGGTAACATGTGTGCAACTTGGGAACCTGAGATGATCATGGTCGTTGACCGACATGATTTATGAATGTTCAATCTATTGGATGAGCATGTTGTCTTGAAAGGGTCGAGGGTGGAAGAGAATTATAAGTCACCTGCCACATTAGTGCACCATTTCAGAGGACATGTCATCAAGGGCTGGTGAATCAAAGACTTCCACGTAGCAGTAGAGTGCAGGTCCTCAAAAGGATGGTTTTAGAAAGGAGTGTTTATGATGGCTTCAAAAGGGATGGTTCCTAACAGTCTTCAGAAGAAGGTTGTCAGAAGGTTCATTTGTGGAGTAGATTTCTGATGGGTGATTCTAATAGAGCGAGCCCGATAAGCTATCAGAGTTCAGAATTTGGAAAGGTCATTAAGCCAGGCAAACCCTGTTTCTCATGGGAGTTTTTTGATGAGAATATTTTGGTAGTGTTCGGATTCTATATTTTGGAAGGATCTGCAAGAGGGGGGAAGTTATATGTTGATCCAGAATATATTTGCAGAACGAAATGAATACAGATTATTATCAAAATATGCTTAACATAGAATAACAAATATACAGTAAAATTGGTTTATATTCAATAAGGAAATAAGATGAAACTATAAAATGCAGCGGAAACAAGCTTGCTAGAATGGTGGTGACTTATCTCTAAGAAGAGATGTGACGGTTGTGCTCATTTGCAAGAATATGATTACATTGAGGCTCTGAAGCCTTTTTACAATAAACAGGAATGTCAAAAACCCTAGACATCCAAAAACCTAACCCTAGGAGATGAAGCGCCAAAAGTCATGTGGACCTCGTTTAGGTAAGTTAGTACATCAACTTCCCGAGGTCGTAACTTTTGCATACAATCTCTGTTTTAGGCGCACAATAGCTCGTTGGAAATTTCTATCTGAGGACTACACATTTTGCTGCTATCTAACAATGGAGAGCCCTAAAAATGTTGATTAGGGCCTCAAAATGGCCCTGCAAGTCAGGGACCTGAAAACAAGGAAAAAAACTGCCAAACTGGAAAAATACCAAAATGAGCCAGTTGGAATAGGTGGGAGGCCACTGAAATCCATCTGGATCAATCCTCCGCCCTTAGGAACCAATGGTCTCCATTACGTTGAGTTCCCTCGTCAGATGAGGAAATTTTTGTTGAATTTGGCCCTGGTTGAGCCACTTTCCTTGGTGCAAAAGCTACCCTACTTTGACAACTCGATAAAGTTGGATCCTTTATTAGTGAGTGCCATTGATATGTTTGTCCACAATATGATCATTGGGTGCCTATTGTATGCAGTCGGGGTTGAGCTCTGTTGGTTTCAATTGTTGTGCTATTTCTGAGGTGTCCAATAATGGTGGGAAATATGGTCGAAGGATATCAACGTTGAACACTGGGTTTAAGCCAAGGAAAGGAGGAATGTTGAGCTCGAAAGAATTATAACCCACAGCCTTGGTGATGGTGTATGGCCCATAACAGAGTGAGAAAAGTTTCTGATGGGGTCCTGTAAGGCGCTCTTTCTGCAAGTGTAACTAAACTTTCTCGCCCACCTAAACCTTATGTGGCACCCGGTGTTTATCATGGCGTTGCTTGTACTTGTCATTGGAATTCTGTAGGATATCCTGAACCTATTGGTGGATGTGTTAGATCCTCTCAATGAATCAGGTGGCTTTGTCAACTTCATTTGGAGCAGGTGATGAGTCGGTCGAGGTGACCGCAAGGGGTAGTGCAACATCTATGGGACCCAATGGTTGGAATCCCAACCCCACTTGAAAGGGGTTGTGGCCGGTTGAGATATGAAGGTCTCGGTTGTAGCTATGTTGAACATAGGGGAGACTCTCATCCCATGTGAAAGGGTTCTTGGAATTATACATGCACATGATATGCATGATCATTTGATTCACGACCTCGGTTTGACCATCTATCTGGGGGTGGAAAGCCGTGGATTTGGTGAGCTTGGTGTCCAGTAGTGACCAGAGGCTTGACCAGAATTTGCTGAGAAATCGATTGTCCCGATCTGAGACAATGGTTTGTGGGATTCCAAAATGTACCCATACTCGTTCAAAGAAGAGCTTGACAGTGGCCTCTACTGTGATGCTCTTCTTGCAGGCGACCAAAATCGCCATCTTAGAAAAGCGATCCACAACCACAAAAACATAGTCATTACCCCGCTTGGTGGACGAGAGGTCGGACATGTAGTCCATTGATATGGATTCTGATGGCCTATCATGAGTAGGAAGAGGGGTGTATAGGCCATGCTTCTCAGTGGTCGGTTTGGAAATCGCGTAGGCATTGCAAGACCTGATATACTTGTTGACCTCTTGTCCAAGTTTTGGCCAGTAGAAATGTTTATGCAACATTTCCACTGCCTTTTCAACACCGAAGTGTCCTTCCACATGACTGTAGTGAGCTTCCCACATCATCTTCGCTCGCTCACTTTATGGAACAAAAATATGGCCCATACGGCACAACAACTCGTCCTACGGATGGAAATTAGCGATAATTGTGTTTGCACCCAACATTTGGTAAGTTGTGGAGAAGTTTGGGTCTGTCTCATAGATTTGGGGTCATCCAGAGGTCTCATGGACGCAAGAGTCTAGCACCATGGTGAGTGTCGCGACTGGCATTTAGTTGAGGCAATCATCGACGCAACTAGTGCTTCCCATTTTATACTTGATGTTGAGGTGGAATTGCTGCAAGTACGTGGACAACTTCTTATGGTGGTCATTTTTCAATTTTCCTTGTGTCTGCATGAACTGTAGTGGCTTATGATCAGTGTCGATGACTGTCTCCTTCTCAAGAATGTAATGTCTCCACTGGCAGTAGGCTTGCACAATGGAGTTCATTTCCTTGTCGTAAGTAGGCTACTTACAAACAACATCTGATAGTGTGTCACTATGATAGGCCATGAGGTGGTCGTGTTGAGTGAGAACGACGCCCACAACATAGTATGAAACATTTGTCTCGATCTCAAAGGGTTGTTGCAGGTCCGGTAGTGAAAGTATTGGGGCTTAGCACAAGCGTTGCTTCAAATAATCGAACGCTTATTGTTGGGACCAGCCCCACACAAATTTCTCCTTACCACCACCCCTGGTTACTTGGATGAGGGCCCATGCAATATGGAATAATCCCAACACAAACCTGCGGTAGAAATTGGCAAGGCCCAAGAAGCTCTGAATCTCAGTGAGTTTGGTTGGGGCTGGCCAGTCACGGATGACTTAGGTTTTGGCTGGATCCACATGTACGCCATGATGATCAACGATGTATCCCAGGTAATGAACCTTGTCCATGCTGAAGGAGCATTTTTCCAAGTTGGCATAGAGCTAGTGTTATCGCAGGGTGTGCATAACCTGTTGAATATGCTGCAAGTGTTCTGCCCAAGTCTTTTTGTAAATGAGGATGTCATCCAGATACACCACTACAAAAGTATTGGTGGATGGCCACAGGATATTGCACATCATACTCGTGAAAGTGGCTGGAGCATTTGTCAAACCAAAGGGCATGACCAACCATTCAAAAAGACCTTCCTTTGACTTGAAGGAGGTCTTCCATACATCTATCTCTTCTATCGAGACATCGTGGTATCCATACTTCAGATCAATCTTACTGAAGTATTTGTCCCTCGTGAGCTAATCAAGGAGGTCGTCGATTCAGGGAATCAAGTAACAATTTCTGACTGTGATTTTATTCAGGGCCAGATAATAAATGCAAAGTCGCCATGTTCTATCTTTCTTCTATACCAGCACGATTGGGCTTCCACAAGGTGATGTGTTGGGATGGATGTTCCCCTTGTGGAGCAGTTCTTATATCTCTCGCTTGATCTTCTCATTCTCTAACATAGAGCGGCGGTAGATTGGCCCATTGGGAAGCTGTGTGCCAGGGGTCAGATTGATGGGGTGCTTGACCTGACAGTGCAGAGGTACCCCGGTAGGGGAGGAGAAGATATCTAAGTATTCTTCCACAACCTTATCCACTTTCTTTTGTTGTGTGGAGAGGTTTTCCGTGGAGACCCTGGATGTGGCTGCAATCTTTCGCTCATTTTGAGAGCGAATCGGGAAGAAGAAAAACTTCCCTGTCTTAGAGATGACCTTTCGACATTGCTTGGCAGATATCAAGGAAATAGCACTGGGTGGTACTGCCTTGGGTATCCTGTACAATTTATTGTTCAAAGTAATAATAACACTGCGAGGCCTAGACTCATATATAGCATGACGTTTCCATAAATATGGTTGTCCCAACAAAACATTACAAACTTCGAGAGGTTCAATATCACATAATACCTTGTCTTTGAAGGGCTTGATGTCATATGACAGGAGACATTGTTGGTTGACACGGATGTCTCTTCCTTGGTGGAGCCATTCGATGGTGTAGGGATGCAAGTGTAGCGTGGTCGGTAGGGAGATTTTCTTGACAACCTCTGCTGAGATGAGGTTCTTCTCGCTACCACTATCAACAATGAAGTGAAGCAGGGTACCCTTCACCCACATCTGTGAATGAAAAAGGCGCTCGCCTTCCTCTGGCTTGTCTGGTTCACCGGGATGGAGCTTGGTGGTAGCAACGATAGCACTGGATTCTGTGTCAATGATCTGTCTCCCCCTTTCTGCTTCTGACTCAGAGTCAAAACCCGCATCTGATTCAGAGGATTTCACCTGAGCCACTAGCGACTTCTTCGATCGGATATCAACAGTGTTATTCCAAGGGCTCTTATGGAAGTCGCACCACTTCCCAGTATCTTTCTTTCTCTTTCTGGTGTCCTTCTTTTCTTGTGGCCTGGACTGGTTGTCCTGAGGTTGTTCATCTTTCCTCTATCCTTTGTTCTGCAGGTTGGGGCCACCCTTTCCTAGATTTTATTGTGAAGGGTTCTCAGGGCCAAATTGTCGTGTCTTTTGTTTGAGCTTATGCTCGATTTTGATGACATATTGATAGGTCGCGCCCAAGGTTGAGATGTCCAGAAACTCCATTTCGACCGAGATGTCTCTATGCAGACCGTCGCAATACTTGAGAACTAGATGTCACTCAGAATATTTGATACCCATCTTGGTGCACAAGGTATGGAAGATATTTGTGAACTCGGGCACCGCTTGGTCTCTTTCCTGCCGCAGCATGGTCCATTTTGTGTATAGGTCGTCATAACTTCCAACAGGGTATTATTGTTCCTTAATAGCATCCCTGATGCTCACAGGTGAATGCGACTATAAATAATGAGGGTTCCTCTATTTCCTTTTACTCACAGAAAGTTTCCCACCAATATTTGACATGGGGGGTGGCTTTGAGGAGCGCAAAAGTAATATTTTCTCTATTCAAGAAGTTGTGGATAGAGAAATACCCTTCTAGAAGATTCATCCATTTGTCTACCGCATCTGTATCTATCTGACCTTCAAATATAGGAATATCGAAGTTGATTTGTACCTTGAAGGGGGTGGCGCCTCCGTTTGAGGAAGATGTGTCACATTTTGGTAGTCACTGAATGATTTGCGCAAAAATATCCATCATCTCGTTCCTCTGTTGCGTGAGGGCTTCTTCGAGCAACATTTTGAAGGGATCTCTTGTCTCGTCATCTTTATTTTCTTCCGCCATGAGAGGTCGTTTGGGTGTGCAAGAGCTTTTTTCCTCAAGAGAAACAAGCTCGATACCCAATTCTTTGTACCTTGACCTTGTTGGGGACATGCATTAAGAACGACAAGGGGTAGACCGCTCTTATACCACTGATCCGAAATATATTTGCAGAACGAAATGAATATAGATTATTATAAAAAAATGATTAACATAGAATAACAGATATACAGTAAAACTGGTTTCTATTCAATAAGGAAATAAGTTGAAACTATAAAATACAGCGGAAACAAGCTTGCTAGAATGGTGGCAGCTTATCTCTGAGAAGAGATGTAACGGATGCGCTCATTCACAGTAAGATTATTACAATGAGGCTCTAAAGGCCTTTTTACAATAAACATGAATGTCAAAAACCCTAGATATCCAAAAACCTAACTCTAGGAGATGAAGCGCAAAAAGTCATGTGGGCCCCGTTTGGGTAAGTTTGTACATCAACTTCTCGGGGTCGTAACTTTTGCATACAATCTTCGTTTTAGGCCCATAATAGCCCATTGGAAAGGTGTATATGAGGAATACACATTTTTTTGTTATCTATCAAAGTACACTTTGACTGTGGCGAGCCCTAAAAATGTTGTTTAGGGCCTCAAAACGGCCCCGCAAGTCAGGGACCCGAAAAATAGGAAAAAAACTGTCAAATTGGAAAATTGCCAAAATGAGCCAGTTGGAATAGGTGGGAGGCCACCGACATCCATATGGATCATATGTTCTGATGGGAAGAACCCAAAAATAATATGATTCTGATAGGATGCATATTTGAATTAACACGTTGTTACAACAATAAATTAGTTAAGTTTCCATGAAAATTCCAGTTTTTGAAGGTCTTCATCTTGTAGGGCATTTTTGAGGGCCTAAACAATGTTTTTAGAAAATCAAATTTTACAAATTTGAGTGTCCTTGTAGTGCATGAACATTATACTTCTAAAATGAAGGATCTCGTGGAGAGATTTCCAATGAGCTATTATGCACACAAAACAAATCTTGTAAGAAGAATTTACAGCCTAAATAGTCAAGGGTAAAATTCAATACCAAAATTATTTTAGAGGGCATAAATTCTTGCTCATGAGTCAGTTTGGGGCCCATGAGCAATCTAAGGAAATTTTGTGGACTATAGAAGTCAACCATGGAGCCAAATTTGAATTTTGAGTATCTAAAAATGTGTTGGGAGAGAGAGGACACATGTAGCATGTAGGTTGAAAAAGGGAAAATGGTTAAAACTTCTGAAGACTATAACTTTCTTCTCAAAACTCAGAATTGGGGAAATGAATTGTCAATGGAAACGTCTTGAAGAGGAGAATCTATCTTTCAACCCATAAAATTAATTTCAGTAGTAAATTTTGTAGCCAACTCATAATAAGATGACTGGTGGCATTAAAGGGAAAAAAAATTATGGATTCTTTCCCAAAATTGTGTGTATATATTTTTGTCTAATAGAAATTTATTTGCATGCACATTTTCTACAGAATTAGAGGTTCATAAAAGAATTTTAATTCCTATATGAGAACCACATCAATGGAATATTCCCAAGGGTCCTACATCCATGAGGAGGAATTCAAAGGTTAGCATGTTAGTATGGAGAATGTTGAGACCGAGTCTAATGGAAGAAGAGGCGGGCAAGAAGGATCCTATAACTATGAGGAGCCTATAGAGAGAGGTGAAAATTTATAGGGATGATAATGAAAATAAAGAAATTCTTCAGAGCTTGAACATGTTGCAAAATCAAGCCAATAAATACTTTTTCACAATGAAAGAAGCTAGTGCTAGATAAGTGACAACATCCAAATCCCATAGAAAAAGGGATGAGCATGGGAATGATAGGAAGTAAAGGAGTAGGAGCATGCACCATCGTTCCCTAGAGAATTCCACTAGGATAGCTCATTCCAATTTAGGGCCAAGGAGTTGATTGGAGAATTTTTGTGAGATCCTTCTCCACAAAAATTCTATGATGAGGATATTTTACTGACACTTAATCGCATGTGAACATGAGCAAATAATCATTAATAATTGAATACTTCCCCAAAAAAAGCACTTTTGTTCCTCCAAAAGTATAGAGAAAAACTGTAACTTGAATCTTTGCAACCAGCTTCTAAGAAGAGTATTACACTCCACGATGCACTTCCCAACTGCTCGATTTGCATAAAAAATGTCTATGAAAAGCAACACCCTTATTCTCCTTCAACTTTGTACTTCATAATGAGGATTTCGATGTCAACACTTGTATCAATCCAAATCTATAGTTGATTCCTTGATCCGCATAAAAAATGTCTCTGAAATGTCGCACCCTTCTTCTCCTTCACCTTTGTACTTCAGAATGAGGATGTCGATGCCAACACTTGCATCAATGCAAATTTGTAGCTCAAAATACATGGATTACAATGTTTGCAACATTTTCAAAGTAGTACCATACTTTCCAAGAGTTTATAAAACACTCATGGATAAGTTTACAATGATTTCCAAAACATGCCTAGGAAAAAATAATGCCTCTCACACAACAGTGGCTACAAGACCCATTGCAATGTTGCCAAAACAAACCTACAAGGTTTAAGCATAGAATAAAATTCTTCTCACTCTCATCTTCACTTTAAGAGTGGCTACAATCCCAAGAAACATAAACTTTAAAAGTATAATGCAAAAATTGCACTAGTGGTAGACTCTATGGTCTCCAAATCCACTACAAAGAATGTGAAACATATATCAAAAAAATTCAACCTCCCTTGGTTTTTCCATTTTTCCAACATAGGCATAGGCAAAAATTCCCTGCAGATTTCAGATCTTGCTTCCTTGTTGCAGCATCAAAGACCACCAGAATCTGCAAATACATTTCTATCCTCTTACAATTCTCAAAAAGAGGTTAAAACGTAATTACATGAGACTTACATTGGTTTCTACACAAAGGCGCTCAATCTGTGGCTCAAAACTCAACATACACAACACTAGCAGGTATGTCTCGCAATTCTGCAACTTTTCACTATAAAATTGGCCATATTCTAAAGAGTACAACTTTCCCTCATAAAGCATGCCAAGAAGTCTGGGTTTGACCATAGCCCTCAAATTTCACTATTCATATCACTGAAATCTCTGCACCATTGGATCTGGCTTGAAAAATCATGAATTTTGACTATAATATGTCTATGTTTCGACATAGGCTTCCTGAGTTGCTACAAGCCTCATTGCCTCGAAATGTGTGCCAACAAAGGTCGTACTCTGCATTAAATGACTGTTCTATCTCGAAAAGCATGCCATAATTTGGGTGTTCCCGTCCTCCCCGTCGCCTAGAAAATATGTTAGGGACCTAAACTCCCTAACCCCTCACGTATGTAGAATAATATATTTTCCATGTAATAAAGGCCAATATTAATGAGGAAGAATAAGTAAAATGTAAGAAGACCTAATAGAAGCTTCTTCTTCTAGAATATCTCCTTCTATATTTTTATTTTGGTAGATAGATTTATTATAAATAGGAGTCGAGGGCATGATAAGTCTATGTATTGAGAATCATTGTAATAGAGCACTGCTCTGTTGGAGGTTGCCCCCTCGAAGAGGCAAGTGAACATGGTTTCCTATCAATAAAAATATTATTTTGGTGTTGTGGTTTCATATATTGTGTTATTCCATTGTTATTCTCTATAGTATTTATGTTTTTCTATTATTATAATAGATCTGGTACCTTACAAGTGGTATCAGAGCACTTTCCTTGGAAGAAAATTGTGGGTTATTTTTTTTCAGGGTAGAGACGTATTTCAGCGTCTTAAAGCTACAGAGATCTGTCATTCAACGCATAAATCCATGGTCAGGGAATAATACACGTGGGAACTACAAGTGGTACTTAAGCACACATTGTTTTCTACCCTTGTAACCCCTATTGGTACCCCTTCAAGTGGTAGCACATCAGACATCACCTATATACAGATCGACCTAGATATCACGAAGCCCTCTGTAGATAAACCAATTGATCACCTAACTACTATAGTTCCATCGAGAAAAACACTCAGGAAGATACTCTCTAGTACCTTGGTAGTCGGGTAGTATGGATAAGTGCATGGTCTAGCCTCCTTAGTTTGTGACCTGAGAAATTGGGTCGAGTACTATTGTTGGACCCCGCATGTATATCAAAGAGTTATAGCACAAGGAAAACCATTTTCTGTAGAAACCATAAACACCCTACCCCTTGGGATGAAAATAGAGCAGAAACAAAACAGACAAGATCTATTGTTGTGCAACCTTGCCTCCTGCATACGGGTTGCAAAATTCCTACATATTTCTTCCTATTAATAATTTGGCCATTTAGTCATTGCAGTATTATTCATATCGTAGTATAACTCCACAGAAGTAAAATTGATCCTTCCTGCACCATTATTTGAGACCTATCCCATTGGATTCCTCTTTTAGCCCTGATCGCAATCATAACTATCATTTTTCAAAAAAATGTTTTCCCATGTGCCAGACCCCTTCCCGACACCCCTATTTGGAACCTATCCCATTGACTTCCTCTCTTTGTATTTATCATAGTGATACCATTCACTAGTAACCCCTTTCTGTGTGGTCCCACTATCCCCCCTATCCCATCCCCATGGCCCACACTCGCAACCAATATTAGGAATAACGTTTCACTTCCTTGGAAAAAGATAATGAACAAACTTGGATTGATATTTCTTCCATTCCTTCCAGTATTGGTAACATCAACTCCCAACTTTCTCCACTTGAATCACTTCCCACATCCATCACTCAATTGATCGTCATTTGTCAGCAATGCCAGGACGCAATGAACAATTTGACCGCCTTGTTTAAGCCCACCCCAAATACCTTCTCTTATTCCACACCTTATAACCTTGAAGGTATTGAATCCTCCCAGTCCACCTCTTTTCCTTCCAACCACTTTCAGCAGGACCTGCATCTCCCTTGAGTGGAGGTGAACAAATTTGATGGATCGGATACCACATGTTGAGTCACTCCAATGGAACACTATTTCTCTTTGTACGAAAGTACTGATGACTTGTCCAAACTAAGGTATGGTGTTCTCCATCTAGATTCAGAACGTTGGCAATGGTGGAAATGGAGAAAAAAATCTCGCCAAGGGTATGTGTCTTGGACACAATTTGTTGCAGATCTTTATGAACACTTTGACAATAACACATGCCATTTAGGTCGTTTGACCAAGTTGAAACAATCTAGCACATTGGAAGACTTTATAGCTTCTTTTGAGTGCTTGTTTTTCTGCATGGAAGACATGTCCGACGCTATTTTCTCATAATGCTTTATTAGTGGCCTCAAGGATGAGATTTGTGACCATGTCCTCATGGATCTCCCTCAGAGTTGGGTGGAAGCTACTAAAAAAGATAAGGAAGCACAACAGGTTGTCTCTTCTCAAACCAGAAAACAATCCTTTCTTCCCCACCCTAAAACCACCACTTCAGCCCCTCCTTCCACTCCACTGAAGATCCAGAAATTGACTCGGGCATAAATGGTTGAACACCAACTCAAGGGCCTTTGTTATAATTGTGATGAAAAATAATTTCTGGGGCACAAGTGTAAGGAACAAAATATTTTTATGGACATATCTGAGGATGTTTTAGAAGAAGCGGTCAAGGCCCCCCCTGTGGTCGAGTTACCAGAGCTAATTGATATTACTCTGCCCTCAAACCTCCCAGAAGTTGAATCATTCATTTCACTAAATTCTCTTTCTAGCTTATCTTCTCCCCAAAACCTCAAGATAATTGGTTACATTAAACATCAGAAGGTCATCATCCTCATTGACAGTGGCATCAACCATAATTTTATTCATCGTTTCATTTCCCATGAAACTAATTGTTATATCTATGTATTCAACAACTTTCAAATCATGATTTCCAATGGTGGTTCCATGAAACGTGGGGGGCGTTGTGAAAATGTGTCTCGAAATTGGTCAGTACCACATGAAATCTCATATGTTTGTTATCAACATGGGTGGTTGTGACATTGTGCTTGGTGAAAAATCGTTACATACTCTTGGTCCCATCCTCATGGATTTTAAGGAATTAACCATGCAATTCAGCCAAGAGGTCCAATAGCATAAGTTTCAAGGCATCGTTGTTGTATCCTCTCAAATCATCAGTTCCTGTCGCATGGAAAATATCCTCGAGAAAGGTCATTCTGACATTATTTCACAACTTTGTTCCATTCACGCCACTGAGACACCCTCTATTCATCCTGACCTCCAAGCCATCATATCCAAACATCAAGATATTTTTTCCACTCCTCGGGGACTTCCCGCTTCCTGTGGTGTTCATGATCATTCCATTCCCCTAGTACCTAGCATCCTTCCTCCCAATGTTCTCCCTTATCGTCATCCCTTTGTACAGAAAAATGAAATTGAGAAAAAAATTCAAGAATTGCTCGTCACATGTGTTATATGTCCTAGTTATAGACCCTACTCTTCTCGTGTGGTCATGGTACTTAAGAAATAAGGATCTTGGTGCATGTATCCTGACTTTTTTTCCCTCAACAAACTCACCATCAAAGACAAATTTCCCATCCTTGTCATTGATGATTTCTTGGATGAATTAATCGATGCCCAATTCTTTACTAAACTTGATCTTCATTCTGGATACCACCATATACGTATGAAAGAGGAATACATTCCTAAGACTTCTTTTCAAACTCATGAAAGCCACTATGAGTTCTTGGTCATTCCCTTTGGCTTGTGTAATGCTCCCTCCACTTTCCAGAGCCTCATGAATCATGTCTTCCATCCTTTTCTCTATCATTTTGTCTTAGTTTTATTTGATGATATTCTCATCTATAGTAAAACATGGACAACCCATCTTTCCCATGTGGATCAAGTTCTTCATCTACTCTCTCAGCACCAACTTTTCCTCAAAAACTATAAATGTTTTTTTGGAGCCTCAGAAGTGGAGTACCTAGGTCATATTGTTGGCAAGGATGGTGTCAGGGTGGATCCTAAGAAAACTAATTCCCCTTCAAACTAGGAAACTAATTTGTGGGGTGGATTCTCACACAACTAATTTCCCCTTTTTACAAATTAAACGAAAAACACATGAGTAATTCCACTCACTCCAAGTATCAATAATTTTTTAATGAAAAATACATGAGCTTCTCACACTCATTTAAAGTATTAATCATTTTTACAATTTTAAATGGGGCATTAATCATTCTTTTAAACTTTGTCACCTATCATCAATCAACATTTTAATGATCTTCTCCATGGTGTGCAAAGTATTGAATCCTTATGTGGAGATCCTCCTAGATCAAGAGTATCCCAAGTGTGTCTCATGTTAGGATACAGAAGAGAAGGCTTGAGGGAGACATCTTACAAGGTGAACTCGGGAAGTTCAAGCCACCAACTTTCAATGGTGAGCATAGGAAGGGATAATATTTTGATGCTTGGTTGTTGGAAATGAAGAAATATTTCCATCTGCATGATTACCTCTCAAGAGTAGAAAAAAGAATTGAAACCTACCACTTGCAAGGAAAGGCAGCCATGTGGTGGGATCAACTTAAGAAATCGAAGCATCTTGATGAGAAGAGAGTCTCAATGAGGTGGTTCAAAGGATATTTCCAAGAAAAATGTCTGTCTAAGCATTACTATGAAAGGAAGATGAAAGAGTTCTTTGAACTCAAGTTGGGAAGCATGATAATGGATTAGTATGAGAAGAGAATCTTTGAGTTGTTGAAGTATTTGGACTTCATAAAAGATGAGAAAGTCAAAATTCAAATATTTCTTAGTGGGTTAACCTCCTTCTACTGTGACAAGATACAATATGATAACCCCAAGACTTTATAGGAATCCATAAGGAGAGCAAAGCATATGTATAAGCAAAGAAGAAGGAGGCTAGTCTTCGCAAAGACTTGGAATGACAAGATGAAAGGAAAGAGGGATCAAAGGCAAAAAACATTTAATCCACCCTTTTTCAAGAACAACTCCCGAGCAAATCAGAAAGGACAATCAACCCAAAATCATCATAAGACAATAGATTCATTTGGGAAAAGGCCAAGGAAGCAACCTGTACAATGTTGGGGTTGTGAGGGAAATTACTTATATAGGGACTTCCTTCACAAAAGTGAGATAATGAGGACTCTCCACAACATTCAGGAGGATGAAATAGTGGAATACATGGGAGGAATCATGCCAAGGATTTATGCAGCCTTGGAAAACAAGCAAGCAAAATATCAATCCCCCATGATTGAAGTAGAAGGTAAGATCAATAACCAGCCCATAGAAATTTTAATTGATTATGGAGCTAGCCATAGTTACATAAACTCTAACATTGTTGAAATATTTCACTTGTAAAGGAGTAAGCATAATAAATCTTGGTTAGTTCAATTAGACACAGGAGATAAGAGAAAGATCAATGAGTTGGTTAAATATTTTCCAATAGACATTAATGGACTCAACACAAAGGTAGATGTGAACATTATACCTTTGGGTTCATATGACTATCTAATTGGTATGGATTGGTTGGAAAAGCACCATGTTGTCCTATATTGATACAATTGTTGGACACACCTACCACACTTAGAGGGGGGGGTGAATGAGTGTGGGGCTCTTTTTCCCAAAACTTCCCTCTTGCACAAAAACTCATCAATTAGCATTCAACATTTATTCATTACCCATTGTTGTCATTTATAACCAGTTATATGTGAGCACATATCAGCAACATATATCATCAATATATCATCAGAGAGTCATCACCACAATGAACACAAAGAACACAAGATGTATGTACAATTTTCTTTTTATTACGGACTACAATCCTTGGGGTTTATCAGCAACAACTGAATAGAGTACAACTCTACAAGAGAACCAGCTCTATATGCAAGACTCAG
>ML791986.1:43788-54366 GCA_009831015.1 Picea engelmannii | reverse complement strand
CAATCAATCACTTGACATCAATCAATCAAACCATTGGCATCAATGACAACATGATCCAACAATCTCCCCCTTTGGCATTGATGGCAATACAAACATTGATGTCAACACCAATTACCAATTATTGATGTCAACATGTAGATACGACATGTTATACATAAATAGTCAGTGTGACTATCTCTCCACATCAATCTCTCCCATCAATAGACATCAATCACATCTGTTATCACCCAATAAATTATGGGAATCAACAGGTGACTGGGATATTATCTGTCTCTAGTGTTTTTTGTTGACAAATGATTTTTCATTCTGCAAATAATTTGAGAAAAAGAAAAGAAAAGAAAAAGAAAAAGAAAAATGAAAAGGAAAAAGAAAAAGAAAAAAGAAAAAAGGAAAAAGAGGGCATAAAAGAATTGAAATAAAATCCCCATGCAATAATGGTAACTTGGTCCATACCATTCAAGCATGGCCAAGTTCTTTTTAAATTTAATGTTGATAGGGTAGTGAATGATTTGGCTAAACAGTTTAATCTTAGCCAAAGTGTATAGGTTAGATTAGTGAATAAATCTGGCCAGACTGTCTAATCCTGGTCAGATAGCCCCAGGGTAGAGTAATTTCTTAACCCAACAATTTAATCTGGGTTAACTGACATAGGAAGATAGGTTAGCATGTAGGTTAGTTGCTTCATTGTTTCACTCCAATANNGGGGGGGGGGGGTCTGGAATGGTTTTTCCCTCTGGCAGGCCCCTTGTCATACATGGCGTCAGCCTATTGGCCCTGAAGTCCCGTCACCATCTGCTATCTGACAGCCACCGTCACTTATGGACGTCATCTTCCACTAGGTTCCACTTGGTCCACTTGTTCCCTAGTTATGTCCTATCCCATAACTGCTTTCAGTCCCCTAACCCCCTTTCACTCATGGCCAACCCCTTATCGCGACTTTTGCATCCAATCCCTAGCCGCCACATCACCCATCTGTATGTTTCATCCACCGTCACCTGCCATCTCACCCCCAAGTGGCCCGTTGTCCATTTATTACTGGATAACATACCCGTTATCCTGCTGACCTGTCTCCCGCGCCCAACCAACCCTAGTTTTAAATAAAATTATCGTTTTCCCCCATTTTTGTTGTTCACTCGTCGCACCAGAAAACTCATAGACAGCTCCTCCATTACATCCCGTCGCCTTCATCCACAGTCAGTCGACCCCACTAACTTCGTGTTTATTGCAGGTACTATTGCAGAGATGGCGCCAAAGCCAAGACAAGCAGAAGGAGAGGAGAATCCTTTTCTCCCGCCTCCTGTCGACCTGGACAAGATCTCGTTGGTCGACAAAGACAGATTGATCGCAGACACCAAATGTGATTTCGACTTCTCAGACCTCCAGTCATGGCTCAGGGAGGTTTTCCTGGACCAGAGCGACGAAATTGGACTCTGGGAGTCCAATTTACCCCTGTACCTCTTTCCCCAGATCCATCATTTTCCCGAGTTTTCACTTAAATGCCAAGCCCACTATATTCCCAAACAGAGAGCCATCATATCCTCATCCGGAGACACCCTGTTCCTCATTACGCCCAAAGACATAGACCAGATGATGAAAATTCCCCGTGTCGAGTCTGCGTCTCCTTTCAACCTAGATATCCTCACAGAGTTATATCAAAAGATGACTTTTCCCCAGAGAGCTCAAATATTTGAGCTTTTCCTTCCCACCTCCGCTAAATTCCCTTCCATAAACCCCCCTTACCCATCGTCCATGTTCTCCACTAAGGGAAACCAAGTCATTTCCTCCATTTGTGCCCTGCTAGGGTACTATTCCAACCAGTGGGTAGATGAGCCCATTCTGGGTTTTCTATCCATTTTCTCCAATGATGAAAAGCCCACCACCCAATTTGATTTCAGCACCTTCTTGGCAGACAATATTCACGAACAATTTGTGAATTTTGGCACGGAAGGCATGTTCAGATACTCGTCTATACTGGCATACATGTTTGTCTACTTTCAAGCAGATAAATTTAGTTTTTCCATGCAGAATATGGACACAGATGGAAGGCCTCATCCAGTCACAGCATGGACCTCTTTACTGAAGCATAAATCCATAGAGTATAGCTTCAAGGCATTCATCGATCTGTTCTACCACCCTGTGGTAAGCATGTTGAGCGGCAGGCCCGAGCCTCGAATAAACGACGAAGTCCAGAGAATATTGCACCTCTCAGAAAACACAAAGACCGGGGATTGGTACCTGTATCAGAACCACACTGAGATCAGAGTATTCGGGTGCGAGTTGACACCTTACAAGCTACCCAAATATTTGTCGGTAAGAATCTTTGCATTAGAGTATATTAGACAGATCATGAATTCAGATGACTTTCATTTTGTATCCTTGAAGAAGAAGCAGCAGCTTCGAATCAAGGGGCAGATTGGTTCCTTCATCTGCAACAGTCGAGGTGTCGGGGAAGAAGCGGACCGGATACTAAGAGAGATGAATCTTTTCTTAAGTTTCCCATGGCACTATGATCCTCATGGGATCATCTCAGAAATGCGAGTGAAGAACAAAAATATCCCGTATGTACATGTGTCCAAGCCCGAGATTGAAAAATTCACCAATCAGACAGTGTGGGTGCCTAACACGTTGGTCGAAGTTGAACAGTAGGTTCCCCAGATAAATGTGCCACCAACGACCACTCCTCAGGTCCCTAAGGAAAAAAGGCCTCGACAAGAGTCATCTCCGCCTATCACGGAGGTATCGTCTGAAGAGTTCCAATTGCACACAAACAGGCCCAAGACAACCATAGTTCCCAGCCCTACTGGGGAGCAAGAAGCCCCTCCTACCACAGTGGTCAAGTCTGTCATTCCACCTTTCGGCTCGAGCCTATATAAAGACATCACCCCAGCAGTGCCAAATAAATCCTCAGACTCCCCACTGGATACTCAACTGGGCAAGACTGGGCCCAAGTTGAGCATTTTCGAGAAGTACAAGCTAATTAAGAAAAAGAATCAGACCCTTACTAGTAGTACCTATACTCAATTTCAAAAGCAGACATCGACTGCGCAGCATAGGTTGTTGTCTGCATTTGACATAGAAAAGGGCAGGATGCACATGGCTTTCCTCCAAGCGCAAGTACCAGACCCCAAGGTAATCACAGACTACAAGAGGGCCACCTTTGAATTCCAGACGAAGGACGTGCATCCAGCAGATCAGATGGATCTGCACAAACAGACTGGGGAGATGGTATTCCATACATTGGCACATGCTTCAGCTTCTGCAGCAAAATTACAGGTATCACTGAACAATGCTCAGACACAGCTCAAGCTAGAGAAGATTTCGTCCTTTGCGAAGGACAATAGAATCAAGACTCTGGAGGAGTTGGTCCTCAAGATCGGCTATGATCCTTCGAACATCAAAGCTGCAGAGGAGATGATAAAGAAAAAGAATGCAGACATTGTCTCCTTGAGGAAACAGCTGAAGCTCCCGCCTACAGAGGACTCACAAGCGAAGGAGATAGCGGAGAAAGAAGGCGAGAAGGACGAAATGCTCAAACTTCTCATGGAGCAGAATGCGCGGCTCAAAGAAATGGAAGCAGAGATGGAGAGATTATTAAAATAGAAGGAACAGATGAATCCAATGGAAGTCATTCCATTGAGTGCCATTATGATTTCAGAGGCAAGCACAGCAGCAGTAATAGCCATCCCATCTGCAACACCGGTGACACCACAAGAGGGAACAACTGATCTCGCCAAATCCATGGAAAAGATGAACCTGCTAGAGACAGAGATCAGCAGGCTTAAAAAGGAAGTTGAGAACCTCCAGGAACTCAAAACTTCCTTCCAGACCAATCTTTCCAAAGAAAAGCAGGTAACTGAGCAGCTCAGGAAGGAACTACAGCAGCTCCAAAAGCAAACAGTGGCTGGGAAGACTTTGGCTGAGGTCAAAGAGAATGTATGGACAGACATCACAAAGTCCATAAATGAGATCTGGCCCATGATCCAAATCATGTTTGAGAAAAATGAGTTGGTCCAGAGGAGAAAATAGGCCATTGAGAAGATCAGAATAGAATTGGGAGAAAGACCAACTCAGGCAAATGATATTATCAAATTCCTCAATTCTAAGACCAGAGAAGAGCTAGAAGAGTTGAAGATAGAGGACAGAACAGAGACCATCCTTGAAGTCAAAAGAGTTTTGACCAAGAGAGGATTAATGCTTCAACTGGAAGAAAAGGTTTAGACCATGGACCTAGGGATACAGAAATTCTTCAGCAAGATCGAGGCTCTCCAGAAAAAAGGTCTCCCCGGTCTGAAGGTTATTAATGATAAACTGATGACACTCCCAGATTACAAAAAGAGATTGTCTGAAGTGTCTAAGGATAGTTCCAAGTTTGCCGGTATACAAGGGAGCATCACTGGCAAAGCATTCCTGGATGCCCTTCAGTTGGACATCAGTATCCAACACGAGATTCGATATATATTCCTCACTAAGCCCACATTCGCCAAGTATACAGAAATGGACGAAGTGTATCGGAGACTGCTCAAAGTCATTGTGCCTAGTCATCTCATATGGGAGGAACTATGCGATCTTCTCGATTAATAGATGAGCTATCCAGGTCCAGTCACCTGTCCAATCAGATGAGGTCATGCGAAGGCTTCATCAACGGTCTACCCAGAAAATCCACGTGCAGTTGCACCAAGTCATCAAACAGTTTGATTAGTTAAATCAGTTAGGCTAAAAATAGAATTAGCACGTTCTGATCAGTTATGACAGGAACGTTTGTAATTTGAGTTATAAATACTTCACCTTTCGAAGTATTTAGGGTTGTTGATCTTTACACCCTGACGCTATCAGACTGTATCATTTTTGAAGAAATCTGCCATTAATAAAAAGGAGACAATTTTACAGGATTCTTGCGTGTATTCACTGGTGATGTTTATTCTCTAAGTTGAATGTTATTCTTTCTTTGTGATCATATTATTTTCTGAAACTAATCTTTAAGAGTAACGAATGTTGCAGGATTTATCTTGGATACCCTGTTTCTGACTCGAAAGATTTTTGTGTTTATCTTCTGGTGTTTTCAATTAAGAAATTATTAAATGCTTCTTAGTTGAATTTATCTTTCTCATCTTTTCTCCTATTCATCATTTAAGCTACTAAAGATCCAGTGAGTATATTATCTCGCCCTGTGGAAGTCTTCTTCACGTTTCTGGTTGTATTTCACTTAATTTAAAAACAGACCCCATAGCCCAATGGATGTGTAGACTGTCTCAACCAATTTAAAAACACTTTGACAACAAAACCTATCTATTTATTTACCTAGCCTAACATCTAAAGTTAAAAACAAAGCTAAATCATATAGAGAGATCCCTCTCTGAAGCTGGAAGGGCTAGATCCCAGCTTTAAAGCGGTTGGATAAAGTTACCTTTGTAGATTTCTTCTTTTTCAACCTCTAGGAAATTTATTGAGTGCTAACATAATTGCGACCATACTAGGGAAGAACTAAAAATTGATAATTTCACGTTTTCTTTCCCCTAAAAAGAACGTTCGATTTTGAGAAGAAAGTAATGTTTAGAGGTTGATCAAACTTTGTACATATTATTTTCAGACTCGCAAAATTAAAAAATATATATATATAAACCAAAAAGAGTTCTGGCTCCCAAGAAAGTTCATACTCGATCTCATCTAGACCCAGAACCCGCGATAGTAATAGATAACCCCGAATAGTTTCTCAGGCGAAAGACCTTAGATGCATGTTCAGTGAGTCATACTCCACTTCATAAGTCCCGGTTCTTTTCAGGAAAACCATTTATCTCTCAAAACCCTGACCTCGATACTCTTCCACAACAAAGCCTGGTTAGAACACGGTCCGACAGTTTTGTGACTGGAATCATCTTTGACCCAACTGGGTTGCAACCTCGAACCCCCGAAGTTCTGTCTCCCATGACTAAACCACAGATCACTCTCTCAGTACTATCCAGTCCCTCTTCGTCCTCGTCTTCAGCCGCTACCCCGCCGACCATCCAGGTTGTCGTCCCACCTCCTCCACCCATCATAGCATCTCAATATGCTCCTTTGGTGTTGGAGGCACCGCTACATGCCATGCCCCAAGACTATCAAACAAGACTTCCCTAGTTCGATGCAACAGGACCTTTAAACGCCCAACAACATGTTGAAAAAATGAATGACTATTTTGACCTGCAAGAAGTTGATGAGGCTGACGTTCAAATGCGATTGTTTGCCCAAAGTTTGACAGGTGACGTCAAGAAATGGTTTAAAGATTTACCTTCCCCCTCAGTCCCTGACCTTGTCGCGTTCCAAAGGATTTTTCTTGACAGATGGGAGGTAAATAAAAACCCTCTCCAGATATTGTCATAATACGAGACTATAAGAAGAAATCAAGGTGAGACGGTACAAGATTATTGCACCCGTTTCAATAATCTGTACAATGCAATTCCAGCCGAAATCAAACCTCCCCAGGGCCTGGCGTTGATAAAATTCCCTGATGTTTTTGATGCCAATATGTCATACCAATTAAGAGAAAGAAATTCCACCACCTTGGCAGACATGCAGAAAAGTGCTATAAGTGTGGAGGCCAATCTGTTGGTGAAAAGGGCACATCAAAGGTCAGAAAGGAGAGTCACGACAAAGAATAACCTTCCACGTCGACCACAGATTCCAGATTGGATTCTTTGGCGAGAGAAGTGGAAATAATGATGGAAAGACTTACTGTGTCAGATAGAAATCCTCCAAGAGAAAACCCACCAGCTCCCCAGGTTCGGAATCCCAACTTCAGGAGAAACCCTCCTCAAATTAGATAGAGATACCCTAGGGATCAAAGAGAGCAGAGGGGTCCAGATCAGCAGATCATACCTCCTCTATAGGAAAACTATGTGGATGAAGGGGAGGGAGTGATTGAGGAATTGGAGGACACTCATATTAATCTCATGGGCATTCACGACAACGAAGCTATATTACTTACCCAAGAAGAGCGGAAACTCTTTCTTCTCTATCAAACAAAAGTAAGCGAAGAAGCGGAAGATAATGAACAACAGGCCTTTGAAAATGCTATTTTGGAGGTACACCATCAATACAATCTGCGAAGTAAGAAGACAAAAGAAAATTCCCCAAAAAAGATAATTGAAACACAGAAGGTAGTCGAGACCAAGAAGATCCCTGAGCCATCTACCGAGAAGACTCCTGAGAAGATGATTGCTGAGAAGACTTCTGAGAAGAGTAAGGCCAACACCCCCGTGAAGAAAAACATCACCATTCTGAAAAGGTCATCGCAGCCCGAGGTGTCACCTAGTGATCTACTGAGTACTTCTGAGCAGAAGAACATGGTGGACAAACCAGAAGTGATGAGCCAAGGCAGAACCCCTACACCCTTTAGCCTTGAGGGGGAATTGGAAAAAATAAAAATTCCCATCCCACTTATAGAGTTGATGAACAGAGACAGGTATCATTCACAGGTAATTAAAGCACTGGCCATTGAACCTGACATAGGCACGAAGGCCTTAACCATTGGATCAGCAAGCCATTCAGACACTATGAACCTTACTGATGATTGACCTGAGCTCCTTTTCGGACCTGAAGTAAATGGTCGAGATGATACTGGTGAGGTCGCCCATTTTTACATCATTCTGAACATACACGACTTGATCTTGCATAACGCTATGTTGGATTCAGGTGCCTCCCACAATCTTATGCCTAAAGCAGTAATGGAAAAACTGGGACTGGAGGTCACCAGACCATACAAGGATTTACACTCATTCGACTCCAACAAAGTTAAATGTATTGGTTTGATCAAGGACCTATGCATCACCTTGGTTCAGATTCCTGCGAAGAGCATGGTAATGGATGTGGTGGTTGCAGACATCCCGCCGAAGTATGGAATGTTTCTATCCCAGTCTTGGGGGGCGAAGTTGAAAGGAACCCTGCAGCTGGATATGTCTTATGCCACTATCCCAGTGTTTGGGAAACAGAGGAGGCTATACAGAGAAACATTGATGAAGTACATGGTCAGTAGCCAAGAAAAACCACACAATTATCCCCTTTACTCTGCGCATTCCGATTTAGATTTGTTTATCTTGTACAATGATGGTGACACGGGAGAGCAAGATACTCAGCTGGTGGAAGACACATCTAGTCAATATGAAAGCCAAGAAAGCATTGAGGTAGCAAAGATGAAGAACGTAATAACTGAAGAGTTACCCGCTGATTTCTGGAGTATGGATTTTGATGGAGCCGTGAGTAAAGAAGGAGCTGGAGCTGGAGTATGGTTGCATAATCACAGAAACAGGTATTCAGAAAACCATTCTTACAAATTAAATTTCCAATGTACTAACAACATTGTTGAGTATGAAGCCTTGATGCTTGGCCTGAAGCTTTTGAAAAAAGTTGGTGCTAAACAGATAATGGTAAGAGGTGACTCTGAATTGATAATCAAACAAGTCAAAGGAGAGTACGCTGCGAAACATCCACGTCTTAGAGCTTATAGGAATGTTGTTCTTGATGCCTTGAGATGTTTTACTGAAGTTGACTTGCAGGTAATGCCGAGGGGACAAAACATTCTAGCGGATGGATTGGCCACATCAGCAGCCACCTGCAAGATTCCTTTCCACCCTACTCGTCCATACACTGTTGAGGTGAAATGTAGACCCACCGTTCCTGACAATATCAGGTACTGGCAAGTTTTTGGTAATCATGATCAGATCGAAGACTTTCTGCAGTGAAAAAACGATTTTGAATGTACAAATATAGATTTAGAGAACGAAGATGAAAATGTAAATAATTCTGATTTTGAAATTGATAGTGTACATACCATAGATTCAGGAAAATTAGGCGATGACGAATTGGATGCTGGAGTTTTACAGTTGAAAAGCAATGTTTTACCTAGAGGCCTAGTTCCTTTAGAGGACTTGTTCGATTCTAACGATGTAGCCAAAAAACCAAAAATTGAATCCCATGGACAAGAGGTAGAAGATTGTAATATAGGGACTGAAGAGAAACCTAGGATGGTCAAACTGTCTAAATCATTACCCCCAGAGCAAAAACTCAAATACATTGAGTTGTTCAAAGAATATTCGGATGTCTTTGCCTGGGGCTATGAAGATTTGAAAGCCTATGATACCAGCATCATACAACACAGGATTCCAATAAAATAAGACCAAAAACTGTTTAGGGAAAAACTTAGGAGGATAAATCCCAAGTTGCTCCCTCTGTAGAAAAAGAAATCAAGAAAATGTACGATGTCAAGATCATAGTTCCATTTCGTTTTTCCAAGTGGGTCTCTAATCTGGTCCCTACACGTAATAAAACCAGGGAAATCAGACTCTGTATAGATTTTCGAAATCTGAATAAAGTCTCTCTGAAGGATAATTACCCTTTACCGAAAATGGACCACATCCTGCAAAGGGTGGTCGGGTCTAGTCGAATTTCTCTGTTGGACGGTTTCTCAGGTTACAATCAGGTCTTAGTTCACCCGGACGACCAAGACAAAACCGCTTTCACCACACCATGGGGCACTTTCATGTATTTGAAAATGCCTTTTGGTCTAATGAACGCAGGAGCCACATTCCAGAGGGCAATGGATAGCGCCTTCGTGGAAGAATCAGACAATTTTATTGTCATTTATTTAGATGATGTGACTGTGTTTTCCCAATCTGATGACGAACACCTAAGGCACCTCAGACGAGTTTTCGAGAAGTGTAGGAGGTTTGGGATTTCTTTAAATCCTAAGAAGAGTCTTTTCGGGTTAGAAGAAGGAAAACTGTTGGGACACATCATCTCAAAAGATGGAATCAAAATAGACCCTAGCAGAATCGAAGCTATACAACAGTTGGAACACCCAAGAAACCTCAAAGAACTACAGTCTTTTATCGGAAGAATTAACTTTCTGCGAAGATTCATTCCCAATCTGGAAGAACTCCTCAGGAACATTACAAACATGCTTAAAAAGGATGTAAAAATAAAATGGGACTCTGAGTCCAGACAATATTTCGAACAAGTCAAACGAGCGCTCACAGAAGCCCCAGTTTTGATCAGTCCCGATTTTACTAAAGATTTATATCTCTTTTCTTTCGCATCCGAACATACTATAGCAGCAGTGTTACTGCAAAAGAACAGCGAAGGGTATGAAGAACCCATAGCTTTATTTAGCAAAGCATTAAGAGATGTTGCTCTGAATTACAAGATCATGGAGAAGCAAGATTTTGCTTTGGTAAAAGCCATAAAAGACTTTAGGGTCTACATTCTCCATTCCCACATCATAGCTTATGTTCCGAACGCGGTAGTAAAAGACATTTTGACACAGGACAACCCTGATGAAAGAAGGGGAAAATGGATTGCTGCCATTTTAGAATACGATATAGAGATTAAGCCCACGAAACCAATCAAAGGTCAAGGCCTTGCTAAATTAATGGTTGAATCTAACTTTCATGCTCTTGACATTAATTTTCTAGATGTAGCAGATGAACAAGGCGAGATGGCGACTCCAAACGTGAGAGAGGTATTTCTCAACTCTCCATGGTATGCAGACCTTATATTCATTTTACAAAATTTACAAGCTCCCCCTGGTTTGACTAAGACTAAAGCTAG
>ML791986.1:14997-31411 GCA_009831015.1 Picea engelmannii | reverse complement strand
CATAAATATTCCTTCTTGATTTTGTCACCTTATTTTATCATTTCTTCTTTTAGGTCACTTTGACTTCTTTGACCTTGGGGGCTTCAAGCCTTCATGTGGGGGTCCTTCATCTTCATAAGGCCATAACTCTCAAACCATGAAGATTTATGTGACATTCCACATACCACCAGAAATGGCATGACAAGCACTATCCATCTAGGATAGTTTCACCAACAATTTTCTTGATCTTCATCTCGTTATTCCAAATACAAGCATGGGTCCTCCAACCATTCTTCTATGATAACTCAATCCGTAAAGCATCTTCTCGTGAGGGCTTTCACCATAAGGGGACCACTTTGGAGTTCATCCATTTGTGCACCTTATCAATCATGATAAGACAATAATGATTCATCTATACATTTTTCCAACAATGCATCATATACCAATGAAACCACATCGATCCATCTTCATCATGTATCAATGAAAACTCATTGATCCATCTTCATCTATGCATTATCATCAAGGAAAATACATATTATATTACATCAATCATCAATCAATCAATCCTTTGGCATCAATCAATCACTTGACATCAATCAATCAGACCATTGGCATCAATGACAACATGATCCAACAACAGCAATACAATAACTTGTCTTGATGAGAAAGGATGGCAATGAAAGATTCAAGCCATTCCAAGAGCTGTAATTGTTAGAGAAATTCCATCCATGTAGCTGAAAAAGAGTTTCAAGAAGGGATGTCAAATTTTTGTAGTCCACATGGAAGAGGAAAGTAAAGATAAAGTGACAAGTCTTGAAGACCATCCGGTCTTGAGATATTTTCAATATTTTTTTGAGGAAATCCCAGGATTGCCACCAAAAAGGGACATTGATTTCTCTTTTATTTGGTGCCATGAGCTACCCCAATGTCCAAGACAGAATGGGCACACAAAAATTGAAAGAGTTGTAGATGCAACCAAAGGAACTCTTGAGGAAGGGGTATATACACCCAAGTGTATCACCTTGGGGAGCCAAAATTATTTTTGTAAAGAAGAAGGATGAAACCTTAAGGCTATGTATTGATTTCCGATAGGTCAATAAGGTCACTATAAAGATCAAATATCCTTTGTCAAGAATTGATGATTTGTTCGACCAGTTGAAAGGAGAAAGAATCTTCTCCAAGATTGACTTGAGGTAGGGTTATCATCAAGTAAGGATAAAGGAAGAACATATCAACAAGAAAACACTCAAAACAAGGTATGGGCATTATGAATTCACGGTAGTGCCATTTGGGCAATCAAATGCACCAGTTGTTTTTACGTGTCTAATGAATGGAATGTTTAGGGAGTACATAGACAAGTTTGTGACTGTTTTCTTAGATGATATTCTCATTTAATATAGGTATGAGGAGGAGCATGAGAATGATTTAAGAATCGTGTTAAATGGAATATAAATTGTATTCCAAGCTAATTAAGTGCATCTTTTATCAAAATAAAATACACTACTTGGGGCATATTATTTCAGTAGATGGGATAGCAGTTGATCTCAAGAAGATAGAGGCCATTAGAGGATGGCCAACACCTAAAAATGTGTCAGAGATCTGAAAATTTATGGGTCTTGTGGGTTATTACTGAATATTCATAAAAGAGTTTTCAAATATTTCAATCCCAATCACCTCTTTGCAAAAGAAGGGAGTGAAGTTTGAATGGACTCCAAAACATGAAGAGATTTTTCAGCAGTTAAAATATATTTTGATAAGTGTGCCCATATTAAATATTGCAGATCCAGATGAGAAATTTGTGGTGTGTATGGATGCATGCAAGGAAGGGATTGGTGGAGTCCTTGGCCAAAAATATCATGTGGCATGCTATGAGTCCCGAAAATTAAAATAGCATGAGAGAAATTATGATATACATGATCTAGATTTGGAAGCCATTGTACATGCATTAAAAATGTAGAGAAATTGCCTCATGGGGAGGATATTCGATCTAATAACATACCACTATGGTTTGAAACATTTATTTGGACAACCAACATTAAATGTCAGGCAAACTAGATGGTTGGAATTTCTTAGTGAGAATGTCTTTGAAATTAAAAATATCAAAGGAAAACAGAATTAGGTGGTTGATGCACTCATCAAAAGATCTCATGAAGTGCATGTTTCAATCATCATCATGTACAGGACATATTTAAAAGATAAAATTCTTGAAGCAGCAAATTCAGATCCGCATTATTTACAAATAAAAAATAACTTACAACAAAGCAATTTATATAAAAAAAATTAAAATTATGAATTGAAAAAGGATGGAATCCTCTTGTACAAAGGCAAGGTGTATGTGTCAAATTCAATGGAGTTGAAAAATATAGTGTTGATAGAAATGCACAATGTGCCATATGTTGGGTACCCAAGATATTAGAAATCCATTCCAATTGTAAGGAGCCAACACTTTTGTCCAGGAATGAAGAAAGAAATGGCTAACTACATAGCCTGATGTCTAGAGTGCTAGAAGATAAAAACATAGCATAGACATCTAGCAAGGCTTCTACAGCCATTTCCCATTCCAGAATGGAAGTGGGAAGTGGTAATAGTAGATTTTATTACAAATCTACTTAGAACAGTGAAGCGGCATGATTTCATCATGGTGGTGGTGGACAAATTGACTAAGGAAGTGCACTTATTCCTTTGAAAACAACACACAAGGCAACAAACATTGTTGAAATCTACATGAAGAAAGTGGCTAGGCTACATGGAGTGCCTAAGGTGATAGTTTCATACAAAGATTCCAAGTTTACATCCAAATTCTAGCAAGGTTTTTTCAAAGGCTTTGGGACAAATATGAATCTTAGTACAACATATCACCCAGAGTGGGATGGGAAAACAAAGAGGACCAATAGGATAATTGAAGACATGCTCAAGATGTATGTGATGGACTGGCCATAAAAATGGGAAGACTATATCCACTTAGTGGAGTTTTCTTATAATAATGGGTATCAAGCCTCATTAAAAATGAGTCCTTTTGAAGCTTTGTACAATAGGAATTGTAACACACCAATGAGCTAGGATAATCCAACAGACAGAGATGTCATTGGGCCAGAGTTGTTAAAGGAAATGGAAGAACAAATGACAAAGATCAGGTATAATTTGAAGGCTACCCAAGATAGGAAAAAAATTTATGTAGACGAGAACAAATTTTTTAGACATTTTTAAGTGGGGGAACATGTTTTCTTAAAAGTGGAAACAAAAAGAAGTTCGATAAGATTGAGTTGTTTCCCAAACTTGGCAGCAAGATATTGTGGGACTTTTGAATATTAGAGTAGATAGGAATAGTAGCATACATGCTAGCATTGCTTGCATCCATGATATTGCATAATGTATTTAATGTGTCATTATTAAAGAAATATGTATCTGACCCTAACCACATAAATGATTGGACAGTGATCCAGGTGGGAAACGAAAGACATTTCTGGGTGGAAACAATACGCATCCTCGACAGAAAATTCAAAGTGCTCTGAAATAAATCCATAGAGATGGTAAAGGCTCAATGGAACTGCTATGGTCCTAAAGATGCAACGTGAGAGAATGAAGAAACTATGCGGGAGAAATACCCACAATTTTTTGTCAATTTTGAAGAAAATAGAAATTGAAAATGCAAGGCTTCATTTTTGGGCAGCTAGATTCTAGAACCACATCTCAGAAATTCTTGGTCACTTGCGTTGATATCCATGATAAAAGAATGGTGCAACCTGATTGATTGAATGAAGTGAAGGGGGAACATTCCTTGGGTCAATGGGTTGAGAAGAATGAGAGATTATGGTTGGAGTTGTTGTTAGGGAGTAAAGAGATTGCATAATTTTTATTTTCTGAATATTGTAATGTAAAATTATATATGTATTTCGGCATGGTGTTTTGAATCAAGGAAGATGAACAATTGTAGAGGAGGGGGGATGTAACATCCTCACTATAATCCCCAGTTTAATTAATGCATAATGTAGATATGAATGTGCCTATGTCCAAGCAATGTAATATGTGAAATATATTTTTCTGAATTTAATAAATATAATGTGATACCAATTGTTGGGGATATGGACAGATATGGAGGATGATGAATCCACAAGAAAAGGGGGAATTCCTAGGGAGTGTCTAAGAGGGGTCCAAGGGGGGAATTAATTATGGGTATTAATTCAAACCCATATTTTTAAATTTTTATTATCATTGGGAAAACCTTATATTTTCTATTTGAGTGTGTGAGAGCCCAATCATTAAACTGATGTAAGAGGGTGGGTGTGAGAGTCACATCCCATATTTATTAGAAGAATGGGGCTCAGGTACAATCAATATTGGGCAAAGTGAGCAGTCAATTATCTTGGGAAAATAGAGGAAATTTGCATGGGTAGTAACAAGTAGTTGTACACATGTTTTACATGAACAACAAGCATAGAATAGTGGAGAAGAGCTTGGGAGATGATCAAGAAGGTTGGAGAATTTATGGATCATTTTGGAGCTGAATACTGAAGAGCCAGGTTGTCGGGCATGAAGAGTAAACTCCTGAGTGAGTTTCACTGCAACAACAAGTGGTTTTCATTGTTTTTGGTGGTGGTTTTCCTGACAGTGAGTTCCCTTGAGTTCCAAACAGAGAGATTCATGGTTACATGTGCTAGAGAGACCCTAATAAACAAATGGGACACATGATGAGTTGAGAGCAGTGAAGGGGTACATTCATTGGGTTGGGTAGGTCAAGGGGAAGAGAGATGGAGGAAATTTGGATAGTTGTAGGAGAATACCAGTGGGTTGTGGGATATTGAGTTGTGAGTGCACTGTTAGAGGAACCCTTCTCTTGTGGATTCCTATCCCTAGCTCGAGGGTGACTTGTTGTTATATTTAGAACAACAAGTCTATGGTTGGGTGGAACATCCTTCCTAAGTAGTTGGTTGCACAAGTGTTTATCTATTTTTCTGAGTTATTTCAAAAGTTTAATTGTTATGCTTAATTATGTGTCTGTGAATGTTTTATTGTTGTTGCAAATGAGTTTGTTAATTGCATTCATGTTCATTTAGGATGTTGTAGATGAATTTAGTTTGGGTATCAATATCTGGTTAAAAATGTCAATAAATCATACTTGGTAAGCTACAAGAAATGAATTACCAAGAGAAATTTTGATTTTATATGTAATTTGCATAGTAATGTTCCTCAGTTAGGTTGGGGGACGTTACAGGGCTCAGAGTAAAAATAGAGTATGCCTGAAGATAAGAAATTTAGCAGGTCCAACAGATGCCTTGTTCCAAAACTCTTAACTATATATACCTTGATAAATACTCCTAGTATAAGTAAACAAAAACAGAACATGTCATTAGGGGAATTTTGACTAATTCTTCATACCCGAGCCACTGAGAGAGGGATATGTTGTTGGTGAATTAAAATCGAGCAGAGGGTGTTGAGACCAAGGGGATGAAGTTGATATTGATAGACCTAAAGGAGTCCCAGGCATCCCTCCTTCTCTGAAACGCTCTTGAATCTCTGTGACTTGGTTCTTAAGGGAGAAGCATTCATTATGTAGCTACTGTGTGGATTGGAATTGCTAGAGAGTAAGTTCCAAAATGAAGAGGGTCTAGGAAGAAAGTAATTTCATCTGGACTTGCAGACTCTGTAATTCAAGGTGAAAATCCTCCAATTTGGCTACAAGTTATGGGGGAGGAGAATTCTAAAACTCAAAGCCTTTCTAAGCCATAGGGATAGAGGAGGAAGAGATAATGTAGGTGCAAAGATCCGATAGTGTAGGGTTGAAGTTGAACAGACAGAGAATCCAATTCCCAGCAGGCTCGAATGGCTCAAGCAATAAATCATTTACATGAAGAAGGTAGCGAACACGAGTGGTTGATGGAGGGGGATGACATTGAACCCTCAACTTCCACTTCCATTCATAATTGGGAGTACTTCTAATTATATCCATGGTCAAAGGAAGGAGCTTCCACGAGCATAGAAAAGGACAAAAGGACAAGTGAAGTGAGAACTTAGGCAAGGGGGAGTTAAGATGAAGGATGACGAGTAGCAATTGAGGTGAGTGATCGGGCGAGGGAAAGATAAAGAGGAGTATTGAGACATAAATGAAAATGCATGCCCTCCACGTCTAGAGCCTGCCACTTGGTGACCAGCGTGTCTGCTAAATGTGTAGAGTTAAATTGATCATGGGATGGATTGGTAAGTGAGGAGCCCCTTAATGCAGAGAGACCCCAGACTTCTAGTTGTGGCAAGATTATCTTGTCCATGTACCTAGCTATTGTTGATTCTAAATATATAGAAGAATTCAGTCTTTTGGAAAGCCTTGATCTCCTTGAATATTTTGTAGAAAATGGATCTAAGATTTGCATCACGAGGGAACGAGCCCCTTCTCAAATGTATGATGGTGTTTCTTTAGTCTCCAAGGATGAGATGGGAGTTCCTATTGTGGGATTTTTCTAGAACAAGCCCTTGAAGAAGGGCATAGACCTCAACTTGTTTTTTAGATGCTTGGCCTAAGCTGCAAGAGTAGTCCAATTCAATTGATCCATTAGGGGCAAAGAGAAACCATCTTGCTCTGGGCACCCCAAAGACTAAATTTGATTTATCAAACTTATAAAATTAAATTAATTAGTTTGGTTTATCAAGTTGTTTTTATAATCAAATAACTTGGAAATGAAATATCTATGTTCTCTTTGATTTTTATGAGTTAACAATCTATGGAGTTCAATTTTATTACAAATGTTTCAAAATTTAGATATAATGTCTTGTAGGCTAGGTACTGCAAGAAAAAGTATTTTTCATCCTCCACACTATTCATCCCATAAATTTTATAGATTCTTTCATCCCAATATGTTTTAGGTACTTTTCAACACCATGTCGTATTATCATGAAACACATAGGAATTTACTCTTATCTTTGAAATATTTATTTCCTTTCTTAAGATGGAAATAATTAAAAGATAGTTTTGATCATTTAACTTGGGGTTATTGTTTTTTTTAATAATTCAACTTTATCCTATTTTCAATCTCCCTATCTCTCTACATTTATTTTTATATTACATTTACTTTTATACTTAGTTATAATAGTGCTTTCAACAATGTTTATATAATTGTAACAAATTTATTTAAATTATAGTCAAAACATAATTAAAATATTTACATTTCAAATTAAAAATGAATTCAAAATAAATGAGATTGAAGTCAAAATATATGTTTTGAAATTTACCTTGAAATATTTGAAACGAACAACAAAATTAACATCATTTGAAACTATTGAAGTTAATAATGATAATCATGTTTGAAATTCACGTTATAATTCAACATGTCAAAATTCCGTATAAAACATGTTTGAAATTCGCATTACAATTCAACATGTCAAAATTCCATATATATAAAACATGTTCGAAATTCACATTATAATTTAACATGCCAAAATTCCATATATTTTATGATATAGTTTATTACTATGTTTAGAATTGAGATATTTCAAAAAAAAATATTATTATTATAATTAGTATCACTTGTTAATCAAAATTAAGATGGAGATTATTTTTTTTATTATTTTTAAAATATTATAATTCAAAATAATGTATATAATATAATTTTTATATTTATAAATTTAATATTAATAATTTATTTATTTTATGATTGTATAACCATTTAGTATAGACGTTGAGAAAGATTATATTTATAAATACAAAAGTAAAAAGTAAGAGCAAATAGAATATGTAATTATTTCTACAAATAAAAGGTCATAAAGAAAAACATATATATAGAGAGAGTCAATAATGTTATTAATAAAATTATGTTATTCAAATTATTAATGAATAATATTATGACTCAATTTAACAATCACAAAATAATAAATAAGTAGAGTTGCGCAACAACAAGTCCCTACTAAGAAAGCAGAAACCATGTGCTTCGTTGTTCATGAAAACTATGTGTTCTATAGAAACAAAGGTTCATGTGAGGGTTTTACCAGTTGATCTTGCATAATATTCATGTGATATCAAACATCCATGCATATTTTAGTCACATCAATTCATTGAATTACTGGGAATAGGTTATTATCATGGCTTAACATATTGGATTATGATGAAAAATTAATGTTTTGTTTCAATTATTTCAATTATTTGAACCTGGACATGATATAAAACACAATATGTTACCACCGTATCAAAAGTTGTTGACATTTGAATTGTTATTCAATGCTTTCAAGCATTTGCACATGTAAGTTATCGTTTCTTTTGATGCATGGAGACAACGATGATGACAACAGCGTTCTGCACCAGGTTCTTTTCAAATTTTGCACTAGGTTCCTTTCAAAATCCTCTCCTTGTGTGATAAAAGAAGTTTATAATTCGGTAAATGTATTGGGTTTTGCGTAGCCAATTGTTATATGCAATGCCCTTTCCACGTGGACAGAAGTTGTCACAGCTCATTCATCCCATGTGGCGAAACCTTAGCGCTAACCAAATCTCTCCTCCCTAGACAAATATTTGCATGAAGAGATAACTGAAATCAAGCATGTCCTAACATACATAAATGCACACCATACAACGTGTCAATAATTTTCCTTGCAAACTAGAGACGTGGAGAACCGAAACTGAAAAGAGTTCAAATATCAAGAATGTTTACTATATTTTAGCTCTAATAAATTGCATGGCAGGTAAATCTTATCTTAAGATGTTGTTGCCCAATGTCCTCGTACGGTGAACTCTGCAAATATGGGGATAACTATGCAGAATGAAGTTCCCAGAATGGAAATGGAAAAGCAATTTTCTCATGGAAGTCGTTTGCTCCATACATGCTCGGAGGAGAGGGTACGATGCTAACACTTATACTTTTTTCTCTCATCATTATCGAGTCTTGTAGCCGAGGGTAGATTAAATGAATAGGCTTGCAGTCGAGTCTTGGTTTTGCTTGATTAAGTAAGGTTCTTGTATAAATGACCAAATGGAATGAATTCCCGCAGAACTGTTGACTCTTCTTCAACGAGATATTGGTTCGGAGTTGTGTCGGGAAATCTTTTGTGCTTTGTCTATGCCATCACACAGAATGGTGCCTATGGTGGTTAGAGTAATTGCTTCATATTTGTCGCGCAAGAGTTGAACCCTTTCGGTAAAACTGCCCTAGAAGAGTATCCTCCATGTCACGCGTTCAAATCCCATGAGGAGTGTAAGATCGCTCGTGCCTATGACGTCGCAGTGTATTGTCTTCAAGGGGCCCATGCCATATTCAACTTCCTGGATTCAATTCCCTCTATCCCCTTTGTGTCTTCACTATCTCGTCACTAGATTCATCTCGCCGTCACCATGTATGCCACCTTAGACCAACTCCCTTCTATTTCTCCCCCTGATCACAATAAAAACGAGAATGTGAATGCCAATAATAATAATAATAAGGCGAGGGATAGCTCTAAATCACCTTCACAATCATCTTCGGTTCAAGAAACGGTGTCGTTAAACAACACTCAAGATCAACCAAAACATGAGCTGGCGTTGTGGGAGAGTTTGTTTGTGGGATCAAGCTGATTTTGGGAATCGAAAGAAATGCGTGTACATGACGTTGGGGCCTAATATTTGTTACTATGAATTTCAAATGGTTGTATAAGTTCTTGGATATTTGCTTCATAAGCTCCTCGCTATCATGGTAAGATCCCTACTAACCTAGTTTTCATCTTTCCAATTTGTATTATGTATAATTGAAACAACTATTTTTTGTCAAATTCCTTTTACCCGTAATAACATTTGAATATCTGAAAATTGAATTAAAAATAATATCTTCTTTTTTTTTTATCAAAAATATATTGTATCTCTTAAATTCACTATAAAATTGAAGCAAAATAGATTATGTGGAAGTTTCAGTGGTAAATTTGATTTGACTTACCTTCTATTTCATAAAGTCAAATATTCATTATAGTGATCCCTTCTCTCCTCCACATATTGCAGGTGGAAGTTATTTGTCACATATTGCAGGTGGAATCTCTCGGTCCTTGACATATTACAGGTGCAAGGGTTATTTCATGGAGGTGTGCAGGCAGATAGCTATCAAAGTATGGTAACTGGAAGCTCTTTGTCACATATTGCAAGCGGAAGCTCTCGGTCCTTGACATATTGCAGGTGCAAGGGTTATTTCATGGAGACGTGCAAGAAAATAGCTATCAAAGTATGGTAAGTATGCAAACCAAGAGGGGCAACAGTCTAGTTCTGAAGCAGGAGCATCCAAAGAGTGATGGCGGGTAATGAACCATGACAATGAAGAGAAAGAGAAATGGGGAGGAAACAACATACTTAGCAAGGATGCTTATAATGATGCCAAGCCACATGCAAGTGCCCAAGTGGAAGGGCATTTGGAAGCTCACCAAGACAAGGTTGGGACCTCACCACAGACGCGGTTATGAGTTATGCATCCAAAAATATTAAGCATTTTATGTTTCGGATTAATGTTAAGTTGAAACTTAGCATTAATTCATATGGCTTCCATCATATCTGTTAACTACGTTTCAAGCCTCTATTTCCCTAAGTTTAAAGGCTTCTTGCCTTGATATGAGGCCAAATAAGGCCTCAAACTTAAAACTTAGGGTTAAAAACACAAATGTGAGTCGTAAAATTGTATGACACTGTTAAAACTTTGGTTAAATGTTTCATTTTTTGTGTTGTACTAATAGAAGAATAGAAAACCAATTGCTAATAGTCCCTGCTAGCCCGAAGGGTAGATACTAATAAGAGATATGATATTGGAGTCATGCATGTGATCATCAATTATATTAAGAAATGAATGGGATGGTAGGTTTATTATGAGTCAATTTGATTTTAGGGTTGAAAGGAAATCATGATATTATGTACAGATAGGGAAATGGGACTACCATGATTAAAATCAAAAGTTTTCACTCTTTTCAAAGACCTCTTACTTCCTAAAGTTTAAGAAGCTAGGGGACATCTATGGTGGGTGGTTAATTGATAATTTTATAAGTAATCTAGAGAAAATCTCTTTCTAAACAACCTCTCCTAGTTTGATTGGCTAAAATAATAATACAAGAAGTGAAAGGTTTTGATAAGTTTGTTTTTTCATGATATCTTTAGACATCAAAATTTAAATGTAGATTAGCAAGCAATTTGGGTATCGGATTATGTTTTGGCATATGGCTAATAAATGGTGGGAGTTCCTCTCAAACCCCTCCATAAGGTTAATTTAGATATTATGGGTGTAACATGGGCATCTTCTTGTATAGTACAATAAGACAAAGAGATATAGCCAAGAGCACATCTGAATATTCTTCAAGAGACATATAGAATATTGAATGAGTTCTGCGGCTAGGGAAACCCTAACCGCAGAGCTCTAGTTTTTTGTTTTTTTTCTTGGTGTTTTTCTCATCGATCCCTCTGCAAACGCCAGATTTTTTTCGTGGCTTGTCTCTACTGGGTGGTCAGGGTTGTGATCGCTTCATCAGATCTAGAGCTTGCGCCTTGGAGGAGCTAGGCCTCAATGTGTGGTGCTCTCTCTTCCGTTGTGAATTTTTTACTTTTGCTTGCCTAGTATGTCGCTATGTTTTTTATCGGAATATATTATGCTTGATTGGTGAAATTTTTGGTGAACGCGAGTCCTTCGCTCGAACCTCAATGTGATGCTCTGACTACGAGTGAACGTTCAATGTCTGGCGGTTTTTTCCTCTTGTTATATTTTCAAATATGGTTTATTTTGATGAATTTCCATCGTCTGCGGGGTTTCTTCTTATGTTGCTTCATCCTTTAGAGTGTGTGGAGTTTTTTCAGAAGATTCTTAGGGTTTGGGTCTAGTTATACCATCCTTGTTGTTTCGTTCAGGGTTTTGTTAATGTTTAAGCCATTATTATAGATGTTTGCATTTCATTAGATAACAATAGCATAATCCAAGATCACTGAGAAATACACAATCACAAGAGACATAGCATTTATCCTGGGAAACCCTCTAGGGGAAGAAAACCCAGCAAAACTTCCTTAATATAGATAGCCAATACAATGCCAAGAGATCTCTTATGCTAATACAGAAAGTCCTCTCTTAGATATGCGCCACTCTCTCTTCTCCTTTGTCGGTAACAGATGAGAACTTGTCTCTCAAACTGAGCAAGTGAGTTATGTCTAAGTGAGGTGATAGCCTCCTTTACTTATACAAGTATGGCACGTGTGAAGTGTCTCTTCACTGGCAGGGCCGACTTCTCAAACTGGGTGGGTAAACCCACCTTTATTATATTTATGGGTCTCTTTAATAATTGTTGGGGTCGACCTCTTATTCTGCCTATTACAATTGTCTTTTGACTAATCCGCAAAAGGGGATTTGGTCCTATTACAATAACCGAAATGATCAATCCAAAATGGGGATTGATCCTATGAATAATATATCAATAATAATAAGAATACTCTTTGCAGTTACATTATTTTAACACTCCCCCTTAACAAGAAGGATATTCTTCAGTAGCGTCATACGAGAGAGAGAGGACAACATCATCAATAGCATCAAGTGGGAGGACAGGATCATCAATATCATCTTGGCTGGCGTATCTATAAATCATCGAAAGTTTTCTTCATCGGTAGCATCATCATTCTCAAAGGAATGTCATCATCATCTGCATCAATATGTATTAGTATAAAAACTGATACATCATCATCATCACAGCACAAGGTTGGCTCATCATAATACAAGACTAGCTTTACGTCACAGCTGTCAAGCTGGAAGCTCAGTACTTGTCTCATCTCATCGTCTTGCTTTATGTCACAGCACTCAAGGTGGAAGCAAGATACTCGTCCTTCTTTACGTCACAACCATCAGGTTGGAAGTAGGATACTAGACTAGCTTTACGTCACAGTTATCCAGCCAGAAGCTCAGTGCAAGGAACGTCTCATATTGCTTTATGTATGACAACTCGGTCAGAAGCAAGGAACATCTCATCTTGCTTTATGTCTGAAAATTGGGTCAGAAGCAAGGAACATCTCATCTTACTTTACATCTGACAACTGGTTCAGAAGAAAGGAACATCTCATCTTTCTTTATGTCTGACAACTCGGTCAGAAGCAAGGAACGTCTCTTCTTGCTTTATGTCTGAAAACTCGGTCAGAAGCAAGGAACATCTTGCTTTACGTCTGAAAACTAGGTCAGAAGCAAGGAACATCTCATCTTGCTTTACGTCTGACAACTAGGTCAGAATCAAGGAACATATCACATCTTGCTTTACATCTGACATCTAGGTCAGAAGCAAGGAACATCTTGCTTTACGTCTGACAACTAGGTCAGAAGCAAGGAACACATCACATCTTTCTTTACGTCTGACAGATAGTTCAAAAGCAAGGAACATCACATCTAATCCCCCTTTCGAGGAAGGTCCTTTCGAACTATGCCAATCTTATCTCGGAAGTACTCAAACTTTACACAAGATAGAGGCTTGGTCAACACGTCAGCAACCTATTCATTTGTGCTAATGTACTGGAGCTTCAAGGCTCCTCTCTGTACCATGTCGCGAATGTAATGATAGTGGATCTCTATGTGCTTCGACCTATCATGGAATACAGGATTCTCTGTCATCTTTATGCAACTATGGTTGTCACATAGAATCAAGATTGCTCTCATCTCTAAGTCAAATAGGTCGGTCAGCAACTTTCGAAGCCATATAGCTTCGCAGCTAGAAGAACATGCAGCAATGTATTCTGCATCCGCTGTGCTAAGAGCAATACTAGATTGCTTCCTACTCTACCACGAGATCATAGCTGATCCCAAACTGAAACAACATCCTGAAGTGTTTTTCCTTTCAGAAACACTTCCTACCCAATCTGCATCAGTATATCCACTCAATGTGAAATTATGATCTCCATCATAGTTGAGACCATAATCTATTGTACCTTTGAGGTACCTCATCACATGTTTTGCAGCCACTAAGTGAACACGTATGGGTTCTACCAGAAACTGAATCAAGGTGTTCATGGAAAAAAAAATGTATGGTCTGGTGTTCATCAGGTACATCAACGATCCAATAATCTGCCTATATAGTGTGGCATCAATCAATTCCGATGACGTATCGACCAGCAGCTTCAGCTTCGCTTCCATGGGTGTATTCATGGGCTTGCATTCCAGCATGTCGAATCTCTTTAAGATTTTGGCCATGTACTTCCCTTGGTTAATGAAGATCCTTTCAGGACTCTGCCATACATCAAGACCTAAGAAATAATGCATTAGGCCAAGGTCTTTCATTTCAAATTCCGAGGCAGGTCTCTTTTTACATTCAGCGATTATCTTTTCTTCATCAATTAAGAATAAGTCATCCACATATAGAAGTAAGATTACTGGCTCATTATTCTTAATTTTGAAGTAGATATTTGAGTCTTCTTTACTCTTGGTAAAGCCTAAGCTCATCAAGAAACTGTCTATATGGCCATACCAAGCTCTAGGATCTTGCTTCAATCCGTATAAGGATTTCTTCAATCTACAGACATGAGACCTCATGTCTTCAACCTCAAATCCTTGAGGTTGCTCTATATACACTTCCTCTTCGATGACACCATTTAGGAAAGTTGTTTTCACGTCCATTTGGTGCAGCTTCCACTTCATCTTAGCTGCAAGAGCTATGATGGTCCTGATCGAAGTGTATCTGGCCACAGGAGCGAATGTCTCTTCATAGTCAATGCCTTCCTTCTGGGAAAAGCCACGAGCGACAAATCTTGCTTTATACTTCTCAATACTTCCATCAACAGCATGTTTTATTTTGAAGAGCCATCTGGAGGATACCACATCTTTATTCTTCGTTCTGGGAACTATTTCCCATACTTCGTTCTTCATTATGGATTGGTATTCCTCTGTCATGGCATCTTCCCATTCTTTCCTTTGAATGGCTTCTTCAAAATAGGTAGGCTCCTCTTCTAGGAGGTCACACATCAAAGTCGCATAACTGGAGAATGGCTTTGGTCTTTTCACCTGTCTCGTGGTTCCTTGGGGAACACCGTACTTCTCTCCATCTTGAATAATCTCTCTAGCCCAGGTTGGCTTTCTTTTATGGAGGATCGCCATCTGAGGATGTTCTTGCACTTCTACTATATCATGGTCTTGTAGAAGTTCCTCATCAGGGGAAGTTACGACTTCCCTCATTGGTTCTGCAGCTTTGGTAACCTCCCTCATTGCAGTATTGGGGATTACGGGTTCCTCTTCATATACCTCTTCAAGCTGGCATATTTTATATTTCTTGAGTGTTGCATATTCATCAAAGGTCACATCCATGTTGATCTCAATGTGATGTTGACCTAGTATATAGATTTTGAAGGCCTTGGAGACCTCACAGTATCCCACAAATATTCCCTTCTTTCCTGAAGGGTCCAACTTGTTTCTCTTTTCTTTAGGTATATGAATAAACATTGGACAGCCAAATATTTTGATATGGCTTACCTCTAGCTTCTTTCCGGTGAACATCTCTTTCGGTGTCTTGAGCCCAAGTGCACTATGGGATAATCAGTTCTACACATAAACAGCTGCCATTGTTGCTTCTGCCCATAAGCACATAGGAAGATCTTGATCATGGATAATAGTCTTCAAAACTTCCAGTATGGTTATATTCTTTCGTTCAGCTACACCGTTTTGTTGGGGATTATAGGGAGTAGTGAGTTCCCTCTTGATTCCAACATCTTTGCAGAAGTTCACAAATTCTTTTGAGGTATATTCTCCTCCATTATCTGACCTGAGTATCTTGATCTTTCTTTCAGAAAGGTTCTCTATCAAGGCTTTGAATTCCTTGAACTTACTGAACACTTCATCTTTAGTCTTCAAGAAATATATCCAGGTTTTATGAGAGTAATCATCAATGAATGATACATAATATACATACATGTTGATTAAGGTTGGTTGTCATTGATGTCAACCCTTGAAGAAAGCCTCGTAGCACAAAGGTTTAGGTAATGGACTCAATATTGTTTGATGTAAATATGACTCATTATTGTTTTTTCATGGTTGATAAGAAGTAAATATGGATTAACTCCAAAGTGATCCCCTTATGGTGAAAGCCCTCACGGGAAGACGCTTTGTTGAGTAAGAGAACCCATGCTTAATTGTGGAATAATGAGATGAAGGAAAGTGAATTTCTCAGGGAAAATATCTTATATGGATAGTGCTTTTCATGTCATTTCCAGTGGTATGTGGAACGTCACATAATTCCTCACGGTTAGAGAGTTATGGCCATGAGAAGTTGAAGACCCCAGGTTTGGGTAATGGACCCAAGTTTGTTTGATGGGTAACAGTATGAGTTATGATCTATTTTCAGATAATACTATTCTATATGGATATTACATGTCATGCTATTTATGGTGGTATGTAGAACATCACATAACTCCTCACGGTTTGAGAGTTATGGCCTTACGAAGTTGGAGGACCCTCATATGTCATCTAGAAGCCCCAAAAGGTCAAAGTAATCAAAGTGGTTTAAGAGA
>ML791985.1:118924-199892 GCA_009831015.1 Picea engelmannii | reverse complement strand
ATTTATATAATAGTTCTACTTATCATATATACAACATGTATAAATCACGAGTTTTAATCTGAACTCATAAAAATCGAATGTAAACAGTTCTTTTAATGACAATAATAAAGAAAGCGAAAATACTATTTGTTTTTGGTTTGTTTTCTTGTTTGTATGCATTCATAAGATCAAATATTAAACTACTTAATTAAATAGAAAGATATAGATAGTGAAAATTATACTATATATAAAAACTTCTATAATAAGCAAGCAAATGAAATAAAAGAACAGACTAACCTATTAATCACTTGAGGAGTATGCGTCCAACTGTTTGCATAAATCGTGCATCAATCCATCCACGAGATAAATCTACTGTGCATCTTCACACTGTTTGGTACAAAAGCTAAACTGTGCATTGACTGGTGTATTTAATTGATAAAACAACAGGACGCAAGATAATTACAGTGATATAATAGATTACAAGCAATAACACATGAGATAAATCCTACAATTACAGCTTGCATTTTAATCAATCAACATATTTAAGGTAAACCTCATAACATGAATTGAAATATCATTCAATTGTTTTGATAAAACTGAAGCATAAAATCATGAACCATGAAGAAAAACTATCTTGGCAACAAAACAATCTGTGAAGACGAAAGCTATATGCAGTCATTCAATTATCAAGATAAACAAGTTATAGATCACAACAACATTCACAGATGACTAAAGCATAAAGTAAATATTTGTTATGTCTAAATTTGAGTATAAGCTGTTCACAATAAGCCCCAGGCCAAGATGCTTATGATTACAAAATGATGGGTTTATAAAGGCCTCAAAAAAGATAATTGTTTCTGTTCCTGAGATTAAATATTAATTTCAAAAATAAAGGGGGATGCAACCACCTTGATCCTACTAAATCCTCCAAAACTAACAATAGTTCATTTCTGTTCATACAAAATGCATCAAAGATATGTCTGGAAGATCTTAAGAATGCCTCAGATCAAATTTGTAATCATGGATTCCTGAATATCCTGAAAAAACAAGAAAATAGAAAGATTTAGATGCATTTCTAACCATTAATTCACACAATTCGAATTAACATAACTGGCTACAGAATCTTGCGATTTTGTAGCTAGTTATTAATAAATGAAATCCAATTTATTGTAAAATAAAGCAATCTAATTTTAACAAATAATCCTCTTTTAAAATGAAGAATCATACCTCCAACCATGAACTCAAATCGTATCAGGCAACCTTGGAATTCACAATGGCTGTTGCAGCCTCCACATTTTTAAATACTACAATGCTTGTTGTGTTTATACATTTTTCTTTGCCTTGAATAACATATTCGAGTCTTTGGTTTTCGCTGGTTAAGACATCGATATGATCCTTTAAAGCCTTAACCCGTGACTGTAGGATAGGGATATCAGTATAATATCTATCAATCCATGATAGACAGACGTCACATTTTGATTGTGCAACGATTGTATGAGAACAAACTTGGTTGTGAACCGGAGCACCTTCCATACTCACAGTGGATTCATTAACCAATTTGACACCAGGAAACTCTGGATTATTTTTAAGACAGGGAGGTAAATTGTCAACAAAATCGTAGGGCCGATCAAGGTGTGGCTTGAATGACTAAAGGTCTTCTGTAGAGAGGAAACTATCGATTTCAGAGTCTGAACTCTCATGGACTTCGATCACACTGATTGAGCTCGGATGAGAATTCGACTTGTTACGAAGTCTCCTAGAAATTAGTCTCCCGACTCTCTTGTTCTTAAACTTTATATCAATATTGCTCTTAGATCTCTTTCCTATAGGTTTCTTTAAATTTTTAGCATAGTCGTTTGGATGTATAATCTGCTGACAGTCCTGTTCAATAACCTTTGGATCGATCAAGGGTTTGCTGTAAAGGGGTGAGACACAGGTTTGGGGAGGTGAGAGAGATGCCGTAGGGTGGACAAGGTTTTCCTCAACCACGAGTTTATCTACCTCCTCCATATCAGGGTTACCATAGCCATTTTAGGTTATGAATGAATCCCAGCTGTCATTCTGTAACTCTAATTGATGCATGAGAAGGATTTTAATTAGGCCGTGATGGAAAAGGCTAGAGTCTGACCGCTATTTTTTGTATCTTTTACCCATTTTATAAAGACTCCTTAGTAAGTAATACGACATGTTCAGAGGGAAACCCATAAAAATCATAAGCAGACGCAAATGGTACAAAAACACAAGCCTGAAACGTCCCTCACAGGTAATGAATTTCTTTACCACAGTGAGAAAATCGCGCCATCGAGATTTTAGGAAGGAAATGGGAATACCTTTATCACACCCTTTTATTTTCTGAGACATAAACAACAGGCTCCAAGGAACTTCCTCCACTTTTGCATTTTTAAACCACCTTTGACCGCTTGCTGGTAGCCCTGTAGCTTGACTCAGGAAATCCTCTGTAACCTCCAATTGTACATCACCCACCTTCTCTCTACACCCATCAAAGGAAAAAGAGAATTCCTGGGCAACTTGTAAATTGAAACCCTGAAACTTCCTAATGAAAACGAGCCAGCCACTTCTCTCCAAATATTCCCTGGAATCGTCATATAAGAGCAAAGTTTGAATTTCGTTTGGTTCAACTCTCACAATAGGATCCATGATGGATGAAAGGGTAACGAATCAAACACAGCACACAGAGAGGGTTTTGCAAGACAGTCCAGAGCCATAACCCGAGCCCATGAAATTCCAACAATGAACAATGTATGAACATAAACTCATAATGATTAGACGGGTGTTTAATTGAAATGCATGCGAAGAGGGTTTGCAAAGCTCAAGGCTAGTCTTGGAAATGATGTCTTCCTGCAAATCGTAATGCCACCTTTGCATCTAGTACGAGTCTAGGACCAAAGCATTAAAATGAAAAATAAGTGCGCGCATCGTGGGTTTTATCACAAGGTTTGGGTAAATAAAAAATCAAAGGTTTAGCAAAAGAAACGTATAGCTAAGACTCAAACAAAACCATACCAAAATCAAGTCGTGGGGGTCCTTTGTTTATATAACCATCAATCTCTAAGAATGCTTGGTGTTGAAAGGATCGAAACAAAGAGGGTAACTCTTCATGGCAAGGAACCAAACTTCATTAATAAACTATATGAACAATTTTCCTTTGACGAAATTTTATAACAGAAAGGTAACGCAGTCGCAAATTTTTATGCTTCGTATTCATGCTTCCAGTCATGAACGAAGCATGAAAGAAAATAATAGGAAACAATGACAACTTTCAATTGTCGTTTCGAAAATTGTGTCATGAAGAGTAATAAAAATAAATGACTCCAGTTAGGCAGCTATGTAGATCAATTTATTGGTATAAAAAGTTAATAAACATGCTGAGCTGCCAACAATGGCGACATGCTGGGAGAAGCAGTTATCTCTACAATACGAACTAGTTTGGGTTAGAGAATTCCAAAAACTTCAAATTGAAGAACAACTGAAAGGTTATTTGAACATCTTTTTAAAAAAAACAAGACACAGCCCAGTTTCAGATACCTTTCGTTTAAAAGAATGAAATCTGGTGACAAACTTAACAAAAGAAAGCCACGATGTTAAGCTAAAATATCCAATACTGTTGACAGGGCCGCTGCTACTAGCAGGCGTCCATAGCCTCGACAGTGATGTCAATTAACCCACTCTGATGTTTGTATCCTGCCCAAGAAATTCCAAATCAGAATGAAGGATGCTTATGGCCAAAACAAGGTTTATACCTGAGAATTTTCTTTTACCTGACATCGCTTCGCTTCCAGCGGGCCCGTTCAGTACCTCGACGAAGTTATCTTGGCGTCATGCATGCATTTACCCGCTGCCAGCAGACCTGTTCAGTGTCCCGGTGGGTTTACAAACACTTCCCACAGCTCTCTGAGAGTTTATTCACATTCTGATATAGTTTTAAAGATATTCAAAAGAGCAGGGTGACGCTGAAAATTTCAGTTTTTTAACACAACTTAATATTTCCACAGGCCTTTTAATTTTTTTTAGCAAACCTTCATTAAGATCTGAAAAACAGTTCATTGATAGAACTAATTTTCAAGGACAGGGAGACATCATTGAGTTGCTTTCTTAAAGAGCAGGGACAATGTAAAGAGACCTTTTAAAGATATTCGTGAATACTTTCAAGTGCATATTGAAACCAAGGAATTGAATTTCAGACAAAATGACACCTTTAACTAGCCTACAATTTCAGAGAAGGACAACAATAGATGTTCCGACAGCCTTTGAAAACTATTTTCGAGATGAATCATTCCATTTCTCTTTGTCTGAGTTAGACTGTAATACATAGATGTTTGACTCAAAAGGACCGATGAACTAAAATGAAAACAAAACAAAACAACAAAGAAAAATTGGAAAGCAAAGAAATCCAAACAGAAAAATATGTACAGAAGGTGTATCGGAGAGTCGTAAGGTAAAATACCTTTTGAGAGCTTGGTAATTCACCGAAAAGTTGTCTGGATGTCCCTCTAAATTCTGGAGGCGGAAAGAATTGGGACCTAGTTTTTCAGCAATTAAAAATGGTCCCAACCACAAGTTTTGAAACTTGGTATGCTCTCCTTTCCCCTCATGAGGTTTGTCCCATTTAAGGACAAGATCACCTACCTCAAAATTTATGTCTGAGGAAGAATTGGAATCAAACCAGTTTTTGACAATGAGTTGATGTTGATCCAATTTTCGTTTTGCTTGAACCCTTATTTCTTCTAACTTCAGAAAAGCATTAATCCGAATTTACAAGGGAGGACAGTCTTCTTCTTGCACCTTCTGTGATAACTGCAGAGATGGGAGAAGGACATGCAGTGGAAGAATCACTTCCCTACCATAAACGAGAAAAAATGAGGAATTACCAACAATAGTTTTAGGAGTTACCCTATTAGCCCAGATTTCATTAAATAGTGCATTATGCCAGTTTGTGTGGTCTTCGGAGATCGTTCTCTTGATGATCTTGATCAGGTTTTTATTAGTTGATTCTGCCAAACCATTGCCTTGGGGGTAATAGATGACAGAGTATTTTAATTTTATTCCTTTTTCTAAAGAGAAATCACTCATTTCGAGAGACGGAAAATAGGAAGCATTATCAAATACTAGGCATTCAGGAATACCAAAATGAGTGATAATATTTGAGTTCAGGAAGGATATTACCTGGCTGACATTTACAACTTTTAATGGAACAGCCTCGGACCATCTGGTGAAATAATCTGTGGCTGCTATGATGTATTTATGCTGCTGCGAGAATGTAGGGGTGATTGGGCCAATAATATCGAGGCCCCATTGTTGGAAAGGGAAATCTACCGAGATAGGTTGCAGTGGGAATGCTGGTTTCTGTACTCATCGAGATGCCTTTTGATAGATTACACACTTGCGACATAAGGCATGGGCGTCTTTGAAAAGAGTAGGCTAGTAGTACCCTTCTCTTAATACTTTGTGGGCAGTGGTGTCTCCACCGAAATGCCCACCAACTTCCCCTGCATGTAATTCCAATAAGACTTTATCTGCTTCATCTTTTTCTAGACAGCGCATAAGTATTCCATCGAAATTTTGGCGAAACAAAATACCGTTTACCAGCTGAAAAGAAGCAGATTTTAATCTCAGTGCTCTCCTCTTTTTTGGACCAAGGTGATGGGGAGCTGATCCGTGTATAAGATAAAACTTGATGTCATCATAACAAGGACTAGTAAGGTTTTGTGCACAACAGATTTGATTTTGATTGTGCTGATCTTGAATTAACATATCAGTTTCATTCTACTGTCCTATAGTTGAATCAACAACCAATTTACATAAACCTTGGCCTCTAACAATTTGTGTTGGGATAATTTCTATGTCATATTCTTGTAAGGATGTGACCCAGTTTGCCCTTTTTTCACCTAATTCTTTCTGTACTAACAAATTTCTAACAACAGGGTAAGGGACAATGATTTTTGTTCTAGATTTCAGTAGATAAGATTGAAAGTGTTTTACTGCTTTAAAAACAGCATAAGCTTGTTGATCCACTGCTGGGTAATTAAGTTCTGCTCCTTTAAAGGCTGAGCTCATAAAGGCAATAGGGACTTCATTGTTTTCAACATTCTTTTAGGTTAGCACAACGACATAAGACCGATCAGAGGCAAACGTGTAGAGAGTGAAATCTCATGAAAAATCAGGGCTCATTAGAGACAGAGCATCTACTATAGCCCTTTTTATTGAGTCAAAAGCTTGACTTTCTAAAGGTCCCCAATGGTAATGTACATCCTTTTTTATTAAATTTTGTAATGGTTTGACCATTTCTGAAAAGCTGGGGACGAACCTTCTAACAAAGTTTATTTGACCTAAGAAAGATTGCATGGACTTTTTGGAAGAGGGAGGGGGTAGTTTTGAAATGAATTGGGTCCTTTCAGGGTCAATAATAATCCCTTCATTTGATACAATGAATCCAAGGAGCTTACCTTGTTCTACTGCAAAGACATATTTTTTAGGATTTAAAGAAATATCGTACTTACGACATTACTGTAGAACAGATCTTAGATGAGCTAGACGATCTCCTTTATTCTTTGAGAAGACAGTAACATCATCTAGATAAACCACTACAGATTGATTGATTAAACTGTGGAAAGCGATATCCATCGCTCTCTGAAAGGTGGCACCGACATTTATGAGCCCAAAGGGAATTTTCCTATAAGCGTAGGTACCCCATGGAGTATGGAAAGTGGTTTTGAGCTAGTCTGGGGGAGACATAAGGACTTGGTTATACCCTGAAAAACCATCCAGCAACGATAATCTTTCAGAACCAGATACTTGTTGAAGGATCTGTTCCATGGGAGGAACAGGGTAGTTGTCTTTATCAGACGCTTGGTTTAAATTTTGGAAATCGACACATAGTCGAATTTCACCACTCTTCTTCCTTACAGGGACAAGATTAGAGACCCACTGTGTATGTCTTACCGGGAAGATTATTTTAGCATTCAAGAGTTTGTTTAATTCTTTATTGACTGTTGGTTCAAGTTTTGGGTGCATCTTTCTTAACTTCTGTTGAAAAGGTTGGGTCTGGGGTTTCATGGGAATAATGTGTTGTATGATGTTAGGATCAAAGGTATTTAGATCATTGTATGTCCAAGCAAAGACATCTTTAAATTCCTTAAACAACTTAATAAATGCTGTCTTTTCTTGCTCCGAACATCCCATTCCCAAATTGATGCACTGTGGGTTATCTTTAGTTCCTAAATTTATTTTTTCACGTGTCAAGGAAGAACTATTCGTTTTACAATTCACTGATTTTCTGAATTTATCGTGAAGATCATAAAATTTTTCTAATCTAACCATAGATTTTGGGATAGAGTTTACCATATCTGATGTGGACTTTGGGGATCTTGGATCTGGTATTACCGTAAAATTGCAAAGGTCTTTGTCGTGGGTACCTTCGATGATAACTTTGCCTTGGAAAGTTTCTTCCATGTGAAGAAAACTGATGATCTGTTGATCGTCATCGAAGACTCTCCAATTTGTGATGTTATCCGGGATGGATGGTCTGAACAACAACTCGACGGAAAACACATTTCGGGAAAGGCCTTCTGCAGGAAAAAGTTTTGAGGCGACATTAGCTAACAAATCAGCCTCAGAATTATTCAATCTCGGAATAGAATTAATGTTAAACACAAAAAATTTGTTCATTAAATTCCATATCTCAGTTTGATAGATTTTTAGGTGTGGAGATAAACAGTGAATATAGTTTTTTACTTGTCTAACCACAATTTCTGAATCACCAAAGACCGTCAAATTCTGAATCCTCAAATCTAGTGCTTTTCTGAGACCTTGCAGGAGTGCCTCGTATTTGGCCGTATTGTTTGTGCATTCAAATTCTAAGCGGCAAGTGACCAAAACTTTGTTACCTGCTAGACCAATGAGCACAAACCCTGCACCATCTCCTTCCTTAGATTTAGATCCATCGAAGTAAAGAGACCAGATTTGATTTTCGTCAGGTGCATGTGACCACTGAGAGAGGGTTGTTGACCATGTACATGTCATAATTTCGGACTGTTGTTCCGGGTCATTAATGTTAGAAGTTTCAGCCATGAAATTGCCGAAAAAAGTGTCCATCCCCTGTATTTCAGGTGAATTGGCGAAAGCAGTGAATGGTTCATTAGGATCATTTAAATCAGTTACCATGAACTTTAGATAACACTCACGGTTGACCTTGATTCTATTAGGCTTTCCATTCTCGAGCAGCCACAAGTGAGACCAATCTGTCGCAAAATAACCATGTCACTATTTAGACCAATCTCTACTTAAAAACAAGCCATATACTTTGGGGATATCAACAAAAATAATATCAATAACTTGATGGACTTTAGGATTAGATGATAATCTGATAAGCACATTTTTTAATTCACCTATTACTTTAACACTAGTTTGATCAAGTTGAATAATTTTCAGGCTGGAAGTTTGAACTTCAGCATTAATGTTTTGGCAGACAGACCAAGGCATTATGTTTGACGATGCACCTGAATCTACCATACAATTATGTACATTCCTATTGAAAATTTCAAAAGTCAACAAAAAGGGTGGGACATTTTTGCGAGTATTAACAACAAAAGTTTGTTGATTTTTAGTCACAGCCCCTAAAACTAGTTTATCTACATTTGTTACAATTTTTACAGCAATGTCTCTTTTATCAGAAGATTCTAGCGTCGTTTTAATGGAGACCTTTTTAGGTGTTTAGGGGCTATTTTTAGCAACTTTGTTGCTGTTTGGATTGCTGTTTTCTGCAATATTCTGCAGCATCTTTTGCAGAAGAAAAGGGAATTTCAATAATTCGTAAACAGAAATATCAGCTCTAAGTTTTTTGAGATCCTCAATCAAATCATACTCTAAACTTGGAGTTGATGAATTATGTTTAGTTTCAATTGGTTTAGACTGCTTTTGAGGTGCATTAGTTCCAATTTCAGAAGAAGGTTTATTTGCTGTCTTGCTCCTGGTATTGTAAGGATGCATTGTTTCGAAATTAGCTTGAAAAATGCTATCCGAGAAATGCCCGAAAATATTGGGAGAGGATTCGTCCTCTTCCACTATCTCTTGTTCAGCCACGTCTTCAGAAATATCAGGAGGAATCAAGTTATCATGTGCCTCTAGAATCGTCTGAATAGCAAACTGTAAGCTTTCTAGATTTAGGCCTTCAGAATTTGAGTTAGACCGGTTTATGGGAAAATGCTTTCTAAAAGGGGGTTTGTAAGGCCCTTTGCTTGAAGAAGCTTCCTCAGCTGATCTTCTCAAATCTATAACCTGATTAGACAACTTCTGAACGACCTTCTGTAAACTTTCTAGATCCGAACCATCTGATTGAGTTTTTTTTTGGGGAGGTCTAGGAAGAATTTCGATTTTCTTCTTAGAGGATGAAGTAGTCTCCGCCTCGTTACAGATATTATCTTTTAGGCTGAGAATATCTTTCTCGATTTGACTCGCCTCTTTGAAGGCTTTTAACAATGCGGTTTTCTTAGACATTTTTACCCAAATTGCTATGTTTTGGTGTACGGATTTCGTGTAGTATGCGACTGTAAGGTAGCTAGAGAGGTAGTGGGGGGGGCCTAGAGGGCCCATAGTAATAATAGTGAAGGTCATTCAATGTAAGGTGGACTAGGTCCACTATATTATTAAATAAGGCTCACTATGGTAGTTAGATATAATAAATAGGTAATTAGATATAATAAATGTAAGAGGACTTCCACTTGTTAAGAACCAAAGACTGAATACAAAAGCACCACAATAGATATAGAAGAACAATATGAAAAATCTCCTTTATTACCATTAAACCCTTGAGGTAGGGCAAGACCATACAATGGATCCTATTATGGAAGGGATCCTCTCCTGTTCACTTGCCTCTTCGAGGGGGCATCCTCCTATTGAGATACCGTTGCAAATACAATATTTTTTTTCATGTCTCATTACATTGCTTGAACCCCTTTATATTGTGCTACCATCACCTAAGAACATTCTAGAGGAGGAATATTTTAGAAGTAGAACCTTCTAAGAAGTCCTCTTACATTTATTATATCTAATTACCTATTTATTATATCTAACTACCATAGTGAGCCTTATTTAATAATATAGTGGACCTAGTCCACCTTACATTGAATGACCTTCACTATTATTACTATGGGCCCTCTAGGCCCCCCCACTACCTCTATAGATACCTTATAGATATGAACCCTAAGTGATCCTTGCAAGGGAGCATTAGAACCCCTTTCCACTAGACCAATGGTATGTAAATTAGAGTAGGTTAAATTCAAGCTTGTGTCAAAACTTGACATCCCATATATAAACGAAGCACCAGATGTATTTTGTATGGTAGAAGTATGAACAATGGTCAAAGCCATGGTAGAGACTATGCCACTTCTGGAAGTGGTAGGTGTCTGACTAGAGGTATTCCTTGTAGGTGAAGGTGGGGGAGGGGGTATGAAATCCCCTCCACCCATGGTCATGATGGGAGTATGATGAATCCCAGTAGAAGTAGAATTATTCACTTTCATATCCAATCTCCTAACAAGACAAAGATCAAGAGTATTCACCTCAGGAGGGACTATCTAAAAAAGGATTAGCACTAAAATATCAGTGATCAGAGGGTTTGCGGTCCTGAAGCCTTCATCTTCAAGGTCAGAGACACTCGACTCCTCCAGTGCAAGAATTTCTTCTATAGGAATAGGATAGGGCACAATATCTTGTGTCTCAGTAGCTTCAAAATAACCTTCTTGATCTAACCTTCGCCTTAGCGGTGGTGGTTGTCTCTCCACAGTTACCGGAGGAAGGCCCTAGTGCCTATGCAAATGACAGAGCTATTGATATTCCACTTTATGAAATGATAAACTGACACTCTAAGGTAAATCTAGGGAGAAGAACAAAGCACACAATATAAATTCCCTAAAGATAAATCAAGCAATCAAGATAATGGAAAGAAGAACAATTATTCCAACCAACACTAAAGAAACTTATCAGTGCAATTATAATTTGAACACGGAAACACCCTCCAGGTATACTCTGCAAAGTGTGGTACGACGTCTGTCCTAGGTACCACAGTATACCCCCGCAATCACCTATGTGAGTCCCTATAAGAGGAAACTAGATTTCTAGCTCACATTCAGTCACCATGAGGGTACATTCGACAATCGGGAAGATCATATGAGAAAGATAACTATGTACAAATCCTTTCAATGGTACCAAAAGAAAATGGTCTAGAAGACAACTTAGGATCCTAAACGGATTCGAGGTCCATGAAGCTCTGTATTCAAATGAAGTCAGCAGAATCCAAAGAATGACCCTCAAATATGATCCCCACTATGCTTGGTCTAGCTTTGGAGAGGTTATATCCTATGGCTTCCCTCGCGTGACCTCTTGTTTAGCCCCTGTGTTAGAGGGGGGTCCTGTATAACTTTTACGACACTGGACTTCAACACTCCCTATCTCAAAATCTTAAGTTTATTTAGTGGCCTTGAAGAGTTTCCTCTCCACACCTAATCCAAGTCCCCAAATCCTAGTCTAATTGGTGTACCCTATAAATGAAAAATTCTAATTGATTTTAACATTAAGCGTTGATTTTACTGGCTTGAATACTCATGGGTGTGTTAGTGAAACTCGTGATGTTTTTTGAGATATGAAAGAGAAGAGTTAATTGTGCTTTAAATACAAATGAAAGAAAACTATGTCCTACAAATGAAAACTTGACTCTTTTAACTTTCAAGGTGAAATTTTTTCAAAATAAATACCAATATCCTAATATTCAATCTATTCTAGAATGCTTTCTCATTCCAAATGCAATACAACTACTTAAACTTTCAAGAAAGAAGACACAAATGAACTTTTGGTTAAGAACTATTTTCATTTATAAACACAACCTAATATACTACAACCAAACTTAACATGCAAGTGCAGTTCCCCGGATGGGTTGAAACATAGCCCAGGGGAGGTCACACAACCCCCATACATACCTCTCCATAAATATGGTTGACTGCCACCCTAAAGCCCATTCTTGGATTGAGGATGGTCATAAACGCCCATAGTGGGAGGGAGGAAAACTCCCCCAGGAAGGATTAATGGTGCCCTCACTGATTAATTACAGGGGGGTGACAATAGGTAGGGGGAGGCTGCACATTCTTATCAGCTCCTTGGATGATTCTCTGGCTCGGCCATGGCATTCACCATTCTACTTCTTTGCTCTGTCTCTTCGCTTTGCTTGGGGATATGGCTCTAGTACTCTCAGACTTCTCTTGCCTTATTCTCATAATTCTCTGGCTTCCAGGCTCTACCATGCCAAGAGAGAGAGGGAAAAATAGGTGGGGACCCTCCTGGTACTATTATGTTGCAAGGCAGAGATGCCTGTGAAATTTGGAGATGGATTTATCTATAGCCTGGAAGTAGCTAATAACAAAGCTGACCAAACCTCCAATGGCCTTCATGGAGGAGGAAATCTTGGAGGAACCAATTGAGGTTCCACTAGAATCCCTCATCTACATAGTCTAGAATGCTTAAGACAACCCCAGCACCATCATTGTAGCTACAGATCCAGTGACATCCATGGAAGGTGCCACTTGCATAGTCCAAAAGGAACTCCCCATGAAAGACTGCCTGGTTGGTCCCCCACTACACAACCCATTTGTGGATTGCGATCAGATTCCACCCAGTATCTTCAGTCCAGAGCAATTGGAGCTCATTTTTGAGATGAGGGGATACATGATTGAGTAGCTCCATTGACACACCCTCATTAGTAGTAGAATCAACATGTTGTCTGACACCTTCTCAAAAGTGCCTATCAAAAAGAGGTGCCTGACATACGTGCATCCCTTTGCACTCATACCTAGCTACGACACTCCTCATAGTGACTCTCCAAATGGAAGGTTCCATTGTTCTCACATCCCTCCTAATGTTTAAATTTTCTCAGTCCTTTGTGCCTCTCTTACATGGAAATGGGGTTTTGTTCTTGTCTCCCTGCTATGGTTCTCTGTTTAGTTTTATGTTTAGTTTGAACTATCATCTTTTGATTGTATGTCTAGACAGAACTGTCAACACCACCATGTGCCACTTGCTCTAGTTTCCAACTAAATGGTGGATCAAGTGGTGGTTGTTATTTTTGGCTGAAAGTATAAACAGTTGCTACCTGTTTCAGTTTCCACTAGTTTGGCAGAATAGATGGAAAGCCTCTGACACTTATCAATTTTGAATAGTGACAATGAATTAATCAGGAAATACAAATTTTTTATTTAAAAAAAAAAGAATTGCATGTGCATTTAAGAAAATTCTTTTTCTTTTTTTCAAAATGAATACAAGGGAAATGGATGAGAAATTTTTTTACACTTAATTACAATTTTTTTTTTGAAATTTTTTTATATTCTTATGAAATGAAAACAACAAGACAAATATTTTTTCTTTTCAAGGCATACCAAGAGATAAGGGGAACAACAAAGAGCCTAACTCAGGTCCTAAGCCACTTCTAGAAAGCATGGATTCACCAAAATCCAAAGTAGAACCTAAAGCTTAAAATCCTACCTTCAACTTTGATAAAAGACAAAAAGAGACAAAGAAAACTATACAAGAATATTTATTTACAATTTCATAGACAACACGAGACTTAAATATCTCTCAACAACAATTAACAAATGTCTTTGGTACTCAGGAGGACCTGCAAGACCAAAGGTTTTCAAAAGAACATGTATGCATGTTGTATGTAGACAGACTGTAGATGTACGCATGATGGGATAACTCAGAGCATATATGTACCCATGTTGGGTATAGAACAAGACGTGTATATTGTTGAATCAACTCAAAAAAGAGATAAAGTTTAGAATGATCATCCAGATCAGGAAAACTAGAAACACTTGGAAGGTTACTAGAGAATCTTCAAGACTCAGAAAGAATAGAAACCAGTGAGAATTAAAACCAAAAAGAATCTCCTAAAAATACCCTATATAGAATCCCTAGTGGAGTCTCCAATTTTGCTATGGGTAAAAATCCTCTAATCCGAGTCTAGTGACTAGGAAAAGCCTTGTCACCTTAAAAGATAGAAAATATTCTATTCTAACCAAATCCAACAAGACCTAATGATAATTAAGGGAAGGGGGAGAAGATCTAAATATGCACCTTAAGTCCTTCCGTCTATTGTAGATCTCTTCATGTCATTGTATGTTCCAAGATTGCATGACTCCTTCCAAAGATGGCCTAAAACAAATTTGTAGAACAAACTATAACCATAGATTCATAGTTATCAATATCATCTAACAGTATAGATATTCATGAAAATCATTTATAAATGTAAAGATAAAGATGCATAGACATGGGACAAGAAGAATTTTCTTTTATTAATAACAATATTGGAAGTTACAACCTGAATCTTTTCGACGTCGCTCCATGAACCTAGCCTAGGTTCCTCTACTTTGAATCCAATTGTAATATTCCCAATATTTCATCCTCACAACCAACATGCCAATACTGGGAAAAGGGATGGATTGTATAAGGAGGATGAATGGTAGGGAATGCGGAGGATGAAACTCAGAGAAGGATACAAAAAGGCTTGGAATACAAGGGACAAATTTTGGCATAGTTCACTTACCTCTTCTTTGATATATCCAAATGACCCCCTAGGGTCCTTTTATATGGAGAAATGATGGTTATTCGGTTTTTAGAAGGGCTAAAGGAAGTAAAATGGCTGTGAAACCCAAAATATCCCGTAAACTCTGCCAGAAAGAACAAAATTTATTATTTTTTGCAATTTTTAGAGTATACGCAGGCTTTCAGGTATGTAGCTAGTGTATGTACATGGGATTTTAGGTATGCAACTAGCCTATGTACATTCTCTGCATATGTATCAGGGCACGTAAACCATACAAAAAAGTGTTTTTTAAGAGGAACCTCAATGAAAATGGTTGGAAGATGTGTGAATGAGTAGGCCAATATTAGAAATGCATAATAGTGGAATTTTGAGCTATAACACACCCTCACTACACAATTTTTATTTTTACTCTCATATATTTTGGTGACTCTGCTTCAGGTATACTTCAATATCTCCTGAGTCATACTTCATTCTTCAATTTGAAGGTTTATATATCTTACGAAATGGTGTGCATCATTGAACCATTGTGTCTCTTCAATGAATCAATGTGCCTCTTCATTAACAATAGACTGTTATTGAAATTAACTTGAATTGGCTTCAAATCCCCTTTAAATTAATTAAGTTTATTTATTTATTATTTCAATCTTCCTTATCCAATGATCGATCTAAGAAATCCTTCAAAAAATGACTAAGACTATCACTTTCATCATTACAGAGAGCTCCAGTTTCATCGAAACTCGACTATCGTTGAATCGCGATCAATATTAAATATTGATCATTGATTTCCATGCCTTCTTTTCTTGGGAACCTATGTGTTATCACTAAAATTTCATCCGCAAATGGTTACGAGAATCTAGTAGCTTCAAATAGTTATGATTTCACCCATGGACCAAAATTACCACAAAAGCATTTCCAAAAGGTGTAAAACTATACAACCAGTGATAAAATTAAGGTGCGTTGTGACTACACAGGGCGCACACGCACATGCGCCATCCATAAATGCAAGAAAAGCGCACATGCACACGATGCGCCACTATGGTCGCTAAAATATGCGCACACCTGAGAACGGTGCATTTATGAGATTGGTTGGCCTCCCACCCACTTCTGGTTCAACTTCCAAGTTGATTTGACATCCAAATCTTGACTGGATCCGACTGGGTGGCTGGTCAAAGACCTAAAAATTCCCTAAATAGCCCCTTTTCACACTAAAAGTTGGTTGCACAATACCTCAAAGTGATTCTATAAAACAAGGCCATGGGTGCACTACATTTTCAAGGAATTCATTTGCAAGGTTATGTTGTTGTTATTCTCTTGGGGAATCCTCTTTTCTCATCAAGAGTATACTAGCATCATTACATTTGGGCAATCCATCTCACCTCTTGACTAGATTAGCTTGGGATTCTTTCACCATTTCTTTCAAAGTTGTAATAAGAGCTTAGTTGTGGGGGTCCAAGAGCCCTCCCTTGGAGGAAGAAGGGACCCAAAGTCCTCTGTATTCTTGGTGTTTTCTTTCACTAATATAATCCTTGCCATTGGTGACATGAGTCTTATTGGTTTTTTGTTCTTATGTCCTTATGCTCAATAGTTTAGTTGTTCTTTTATTTGTTAGTTCAATTATTAGCTTAGTCTTTTATGTTTCTTTTTCTAACCCTTTCCTTTACAACTGTCTTGCTTAGCTAACCCAACTAAGCATTGTAAGCACCTTTGTTTTGCTCATTTAGGTGACAAAAGATGCGCAATAGATTGGCGACTCCGCTGGGGAAAGGTATCAATTTCCTACCCCATTTGGGTTTTTCTAGCTCTTCTTTTGGTTTATTTAACTTGCAAGTACCTTAACCAGCCCAAGACGACCTATAAAACATCCAATTCAAAGATGAATTGAGAGAATTCCATTCGGAATTTTCTTCACGGCCGTGTGTCAGGCGTGCGCTGGTTTATTGGCCCACAGTCGCGCATCGTGCGCACGTGCGCCAAAATTACTGTGTTGTTCTGCGCACCTATGACCAAAAGTCTATTTCGGTTGGCGCACCGGCAGTCAGTGCACCTCTGTCTACTCTGAGACCCATGCACCTATGCAGAAAAATACACATTGTAAGCTTTTTTGTGATTTGGGGAAGGCCCCTAATCTTCTTAAAAATGATTTCATGCATGTTGTAATCTGCACCACACTTACTTCCCTCTCCATATAAAGGGATTAGTCAAAACACATAGGCCCTTAGGGTGTTTAAAATCATTATTTCCTCTTTTGCTTTCATTTTTCCACATGGATGGCTTACTTTGACTAAGAGTATAAGTTGAAATCATTTGTAATCATGTAAAACTTGAATTGGGACTAGAAGTTGGATAACAATCGTTAGTATGCTCTTCTCTCACGCTTCAAAGTGACCTTGAGAATCAGAAAAAGGTTGTAGGACAATTTCATCTCCCTTAAAAAGACTAAAACCTTTAGGAGAGGACAACAACCCCCTCGGGACTCCTCTTAGTTTATTTTTCAAACACATCTCAAGATTGTAACAGGCCCATACATGCCCACATGCTACAAAGATAGGATAGTGTTGAAATTGACTTTCTTAGATTAAATCACTAGGGAAGTTAAAGGTTTTGTAACGGGCCCATACATGCCCACATGATCACAATCTAGGATAGTTTTAAATATTTCTTAGATTAAATCACAATAGGGAGTTAAAGGAATAGTAAAGAACCCACATGTCCATATGCTAGCTTCCTAGGGACTTTTGAATTATGCAAGGTTGTACCAAAAGCATTTAGTTAATTAGGTAATCAACACTTGTAAGGACCAAGTGAAGTCCACATGAAGCAAGGTGACACCTAAGTCATTAAAACATTGGCACACTTTTCACTCATTCACACACAAAAGTCACTTATCACTCACATAGTTTTCATCTCGAAACGTGGAGGTCAAAGTAAGTCTCCTCCAAAAGGATTCCGAAACACCCCACCCATTTTCTTGACGAAACTATCCACTCCCATTTAATTTCAACGAGATTGGCTCACACCCCCAATCTCTCAAACAAACCACATCTAAATTTTTTCTAAAAAATCACTAAGTTTTCCTCCAAAGGAGGTGCCAAAAGAAATTTTTTAGTCTAGGTAGGATTTCGGGGATAGGCATCCAAATAACTCCCCGTTATCTGGTTCTCACATTGTCAAAACAATAGAAGTTGTCAAATAGGGAACTAAAAATCCTCCAAGTCAAGTGTTCCTAACACCATAAGGCAGGGAGATACCCATGAAGGGTTGAAGGCCGAGGTTCAGTTGTTCTATGCATACCCCTTGAGGCATCCACCTCTTGGACGAGATCCAGCCTGTGACCCATTTCTTAAGCCAAAAATCTAAATGCCGCACTTTGACCGAGGTACCTAGTGACCAAATTTTAGGACATCTACCTAGGTGGAAATTGTGGGATGCAATTGCACCTTGTTCGTATTTTGTGTGGCTATTGGGAAATATCACCATCTCTTTCGGGATATGCCCCCTTTACCCCTCATTATAATTGATTACTTCATCCTTCACTAGTTTCTCTTCCGATGACTTCAGACCCCACTGTTAAGTACTATTGGAAGGTCCAGTGCTATTTGAGAGGAAGGACGTTACGTCTTTTAGGACATGAGCATTTGTTTTCTTTGATCCCCCACATGGAAAAAACCCACTTATCCACATATATGCTTCTTTTTCAAAATACTTTACGTATGATGCACTTCTGATTACATTTGATTTAGATATATATCGTGTAAAGTTCAAAAATTGCAGCAAACGCTCTTGTTTATTTATTGCTCTCACCACCATCCACACACATCCACTTAGCTAGTCAGACATCATAGGGGACCCACAAAATCCCTGTCGTTCCAAATGCTTGCTGAACCTCCCTCCTATTTTAGGGGAGTTCCTAGTCTTGCCAACTTATCGGCTCCACCTTCTCACACCCCGGTGAGTGCCACTATCTTAGGATCAACTTTGCTTGGTTCCACCTTACTTGGGTCCACTTCCCAAGGGCCACCGTCCACTCGCTCTCCTTTACACGGAAGCGGGGGATGAACTTCCTCTCAAGGGGGAACTACGAACCCACCTAGCCCCCAACAAGGGTCAGGTTCACAGAACACTCACGCCATGGATGGAACTAATCCTCCACCACCACTCAAGATGCCATATTTGGCCTCTCTTAACATACCAGATCTAAGAAAACTAAAAAATGATCCTATATTTCATGACCCCACATGGCCTGCAATGCCTACCAAACTACCTTCAGACATCCCCAAGTTTGAAGGAAAGGTAGGGGATGACCCTGCCAACCATGTCATGACTTTCCACTTATGGTGCTCTTCCAACAACATTATGGATGATTCCATCCGACTACAATTATTTCAACACACGCTCACTGGCCCATCAGCCAAATGGTATGTAGATGAAAAATCGGGGTCCCATGCAACTTTCGAGTCCTTAGCCAAAGCATTTTTTACCTTCTTCCAATTACAAATCTGCCATGACAATGGTCTTGAACTACTCTCTAATTTTAAACAAACCTCAGCCACACATATTGTTGATCACATTCACGAGTGGCATCGACGATGTAGTTTGTGCAAAGCCAAAACCACCAAACAACAGTGTCTTGACTGGTTTCTCAGATCACTTTTCTCTCTCCTCGATAAAGATGTAGCTTCCACCTTCCCTCAATCAGAAGAAGAAGCCATCAGTAAGGCTCAAAAATATGACCTCATCTATTCACAATCAGGGTACTTGTACACAGTACTTCCTGACCTCTCAAAACCAGTGCCATTTAGCCAAGACAAGCCCGGGATGTCTCACTCAGCAGACAGAATGATTGGTAGTACCACACACCACAGTCCACAACCCCAACAAGCACTGATGTATGGCACACCTCAATATCCGTTGACATATGGGGGAACCTCTTATTACCCTCCACCCCCTTATCAACAACCATACCCTGTTGCTATTCCTCCACCCATCAATGGGCCAACGCTGGCACCCACAATACACCCACCAATCCAAACAAGTTATGGTACTCCCTCTACCTCAGCTTATACTCTAAGTACTAGAGAAAGTGCCACGCCTTCCTATGTACCTTATAGATCATTACCCCCACAGAATTCATACTTTCCATTCCCTGGTCCTCCATATCCCATGGCTCCCCCACACCCTCACGCTGGGGTGAATTTTGTTCAACCCTCTCCCCTTCAACAATATCAAAATTTTGAATAGTTGAATACGGAAAATCCAACCCATCAGTCGAATAATGCCAAAAAGAAAGGAAAAAACAGGAACAATAGAAACCCAAGTCAAGGCAGGAATCACCCCCCATAGAACCAATCTACTGGGGGCAACCAGAATGAAGGGAATCAGAACCCCCATGGGGGAAATAACAACATGCATCAAGGGAAAAATAACAATAATATTCGAACCAACTTCCCTTGTGCCCTTTGCAGTGAGTTCGGTCATTATACTCATCATTGCCCCCAAATCGTTGATTTTAAATGGATGAAAGATTCAGGAAATGTACCACATCCTCCAGCACTTCCTGCCCCTCAGCAGGCCCCACAACAATACATGCAACAACCACCCACAGTCGTGCTGCAAAACCCCATTCTACATCAGGGTGTGATGAACACCCAACATGATATACAACCTACCCCACCACAGTTGGGACAATATCTCAACCCAAACAATCCTGTAGATCGCACTATCATCCTCACTAGTGAGGAGGAAGTCCTTCTACATACATGTAGTCATCAATACCGTGCACCCACTTAGTATCCTCCCATTCCCCCAGAAAAAATCCCAGCACCAACGGGACCCCTGTTGGTGATTCCTCGCCCTAACATGGACACACCTCTTTCACATCCCTTGCATCCCATTGTGCAGGAATATCCACAACCCGCAGGCTAGGGAAACTCATAATTACAGTTTGGTCGATGACTTAGCACAATCCTTAGCTACCATGTCAGTCTTAGAAGTCCTTCAAACTTGGCCCACTCAGCAGAAGTCATTACTTTCCACCTTGGGAGCAGTCGAACCCACAGATACTCAACTCATCACATTTGACCTCGACAACGGAGAACCTCGCCTCCCCTCTCTCATTGCTTTTCAAATCCCAGTGAAAATTCAGAACATTACAGTTCATTGGTGCATCATCGATGAAGGTGCATCCACATGCATTATGTCCAAGTCTATATGGCAGAAACCTCATTCCCCCGAACTCATACCATCTGCCATTACCTTAAGAGCTTATGATGGATGACCATCTTCTCCTGAAGGGATCTTCCAAAATGTCCCTGTAGAACTCGGGGGCAAGACCATTCTCATCAACATTGAAGTTATCGATGCCCCACTCGATTATAATATCTTGTTCAGTCGTAGCTACATGTACGCTGTGAAGGCAGTTGCCTCTTCCGTCTTTCGAACCATGATGGTCCCCCATAACAGGAAGATCATTACAATTGACCAAGTCTCACATTATGAGCCTAACCCTTCTGCCAACATCGATAACATTCTCCCTCTCATCCACACGAATCCTGAAGCATACCCACTCATTGAAATGGGTCCCAGAATTTTCAAAGACCCATCATTGTTAGGAACTTACCATGGTGCACCACCGCTCCTTCATCCTTCCAATCAGGTATGCATCGTATCATCCAAAGGAACTGACATGGAGGATACCCTTCCTCCCAGGAAGTCTTCTATCATATCTGATGTCCCACTAGTCACAGAGCTCCTCCCTCACGAGCCTCCTACGAACTCATCGATTCCACTAGTTCACAATTTCACCTCTCCCCAAGGCCATATCCCAGTTTGGGAGACAGTTCCCCCAACCATTACTCAAATCCCCTTCTTCTACCCTCCACCAGGCATACAATCTTTCCAAGTAGCTGCAACTCTTACCCTCCCTAATATGGCATTGGCAATTCCAGTTTAGTATTTACATCCACCAGAGATGGTTCCTCAACCATCCCTTCCCCCCCAAACGAAAGGAATCCCAGTGAAGATTCCCATACTCACTCCCACCATACCCTCTACACCCCCACTCACTCACTTCCCTACCACATCTGGGGGCAGGAGAAAGAATAAGGAGCCCACAACTCCACTCCCCCCATGTGTCCAACCTCCATGTGCACTATGTGAGAAAGATGGACACCCAACTAACAAATGCCCATCTCTACCTGAGTTACGTAACCTAATTAAACTCAATCAAACACCATCACCACTCGTCATTGTAGCAAGTACTGTCGCTATCTCCTCTAACGCAAGTAGCAAAGGGCTACGAACCAAATTCGCTTGCGCCATATGTTCTGAATATGGCCATTATACAGACCATTTCCCAACACTACCTCAATTCCGGCAGACATTAGTCGTAGTACGCCAAAGCTTCCAGTACAAACCCAACCTAGCTACATCATCCCTAACAAACATCACTAACATCCATTATGTCATGACTTCAGTCAATGAACGTATGAGATGCCCTTGCTCTCTATGTGAATCCTTAGATCATTTTACATACCAATGTCCTATGATCATTGAATACAGGTAGCGCCAATCGACCCTAATTCAAACCCCTGCGCCCCCTATAGAATCGATGATTAACCTTACCTCATCACTAGAGATTCTTCATATCATTTTTCCTAAACCAGAGGCACTCCCTATTCCTCCGTGGTTCTTGGATGACTTATCCGAGGATTTACCCCCAAATCCCCCCAATTCTCCCATTCATTTCCCTACGAAAATTTCACATCCAACTACCATTGGTAGTCCTCAGTACCTCGATATTTGGTTTATGTCGAGTGAACCATCGCAATCTCATTGAATCATTCCCCCTGATTCTTCATCCCCAAAGGACAACCACACGGTGACAGTCACCGATATCACTCTTTACGATCCCTTGTATTCCTGCCAATTCCACTGTGACGAGGACATACACAAAGAATTAAACACCTTGGACTACCCATGGGATGCGCTACACCATAGAGAACTCTTCTTTCCACAGGAAGCCTTCACGCCTCCTAACCAACACCCCCAACACCCCATATACATAGTCAAAACCAAGGATTTTATCCCATCAGGTCATATCGACTGGTTCAACAACCCCATCCCTGCCCTTGATGCTTTTGAAGAAGGAAACATGGCTAACATTTCCCCGACCATCAAAATCGATATTTCCATAAAAAATGGAGTCATCGAGGAAATCACCATTGGCGCCACATGCACTCCTTAAGAAATCACTACCTATAAATCCCTCTTCCAAGAATATCGGGATATTTTTGCCTGGTCATACACAAAAATGCCTGGACTAGATCCCTCTATTGTTGAACATTGCTTGATATCACAAACAAAGACCACTACACCCATCCAAAGAAGCATCCATTAAAGCTGATATTGACAAATTACTCTCGGCTGGGTTCATCTACCCCATTGCCTATACCTCATGGGTTTCCAACCTTGTACCCGTTAACAAAAAACAGGGCACTATCCATGTATGCATGGACTTTCGCTATCTCAATCACGCCTATCCCAAAGACAAATTTCCAACACCTTTCATTGATCAAATTATCGGCGACTGCACAGGCCACGAGGCTCTATCCTTCATGGACGGTTTCTCTGGATATAACCAAATCCAAATCCACCCAGCCGATCAGTACAAAACCACATTCACCATCCCTTGGGGTACTTTTGCATATTGTGTCATTCCTTTTAGCCTAAAGAACTCTGGTGAAACTTTCCAATGGGCTATGACATATATTTTTCACAATCTAGCTCATATCATCCTCACATACTTGGACAACCTCACAGCTCGATCCAAAAAATGCACCCAACATCTTGATGATTTACAGATCATCTTCCAATGGTGTCGTCAGTACAACATTCGCTTGAACCCCCTCAAGTGTGTATTCTGCGTCACTGCAGGGCACCTCCTCGTATTCATCGTTTCACAAAGTGGTATTACCGTGGACCCCCTCAAAGTCTAGGCCATCACAGAAATTCCACCCCCCTGGAATTTATGCCAACTCCAGAGCCTACAAGGAAAAGATAACTTTCTAAAGCAATTTGTCCCAGACTATGCCACTCGAGCACATGGTTTCCTTCACTTACTACGCCATGACATCCCATTCCACTGGGATGAACATGCCCAAAAAGTGTTCGACGACCTTAAAATGGCACTCTCCAACACCCCTTTAATTAGTTCACCCGACTATAATCACAACTATATCCTCTACATCTTAGCATCAGCTGTCTCAGTAGCAGGAGTTCTCATTCAAATCGATGATGATGAATGTGAGCATGCCATTTACTACATTAGTAAAAACCTTTCAGGGCCACCCTTGAAGTATAATCACGAAGATAAACTAGCCCTTGCAGTCGTCCTCACAGTCCAGAAACTGCGCCATTACATTCTACTTCGCACAACTAAAGTCATAGCAGATTCCAACCCCATGCAATACTTTCTTAGTCGTCGGAAAATTAATGGAAAATTTTCCATATGGATCATTATCCTCCAGAAGTACGATCTCGAATTTTCAACACCCAAGAGAAAGAAAGCTCTCGTCCTTTCCGAACTTGTCACAACCTTCCCCTCTGATACTACCAGTACCCCTATCAATACTGACTTCCCCGATGAACATCTCTTTTATATCACTTCAGATGATCCTTGGTATGGTGACCTCCTCGTCTACCTCCGAACCCAAAAGTTCAGAAACCACTTCTCACAAGATGATCTTCGTCGTATTCTCTACCAGGCCCCCCACTATCTCCTCATCGGAGATATCTTATATCGGCGAGGGGTCAACACCATACTTCATCGATGCTTGACCATAGACGAGGCCAATAGATTCTTGAATGATTGTCATAGCGGCGTGTGCGGGAGCCATCTCTCGGGGATGTCCACTGCTCAGAAAATCATCCGAGAAGGTTATTTTTGGCCTACATTCTTTCACGATTGCATTCATGCTGTGAAGCGATGCGATAAATGTCTGTTTATGCCAACAAAGCACGAGCACCACCTTCTCTTCTCCACCCAGTCATTACTGCCGACCCCTTTTGTAAATGGGGCATTGACTTCATGACTTGTAATCCTCCATCCAGCAATGGACACAAATACATCATTTTCGCAGTCGATTACTTCACAAAATGGGCTGAAGCCATGCCTACCTTCAACAACACCGCTGACACGGCAGCATGCTTTTTCTTTAATCACGTCATATCCCGCTTTGGAGTACCACTCCAACTAGTCTCTGATCGTGGGAAACATTTCGAGAATGAGATTTTTATTGAACTCTCATCCTGGTTAGGATTCTCCCATGAGTTTGCCTCACCATATTACCCTTATTCCAATGGACAGGTCAAAGCAGTTAACAAGGTCCTCAAGACCATGTTGCAGTGCATGGTTAACAAACATAAGGTCAATTGGCATCATATGTTATTTTCTGCGCTATGGGCTTACCGTACGGCCATGAAAACGGCCACTGGTTTCACACCATTTCATATAGTCCATGGGGTCGAAGCCACTCTTCCTATCGAGTGCGAAATCCCCACCTTACACATCGCAATTGAGTTATTACTCGACGCTGCTCCAATGGAGCAACGTTTGCTAAACTTAGAATCCCTGGATGAAGATCATCGATCTTCATTATAGAACAATGAGGCAGCCAAAAAACAGTCAAAGGCCACCTTTGATCACCATGTCAACCTTCGCTCATTTCATGAAGGCGACCTCGTCCTTGCTTACGATATCGCTCATGATACCCTCGGTCATGGAAAATTCGATTCACTGTGGCATGGCCCCTACATTATCCAACATTGCCTCACCAAATGTGCATACATCCTGGCTTCCCTCGAAGGCCTCTCTCTCAAAGAACCCATCAACGGGCTATACTTAAAGAAATTTTATGCCTAAGCGTATCCATTCTACATCAGGTTATTTCTTTTTATAGTGTTTTTAATCTTTTTTCCATACCTCACATCTAAACTATCATTTGTGTTATTGACATATGCTTCCTCCATCGACATACCACATCAGTTACACCGACGGTGCCAGTCATTGGACACAAAATCTCACTTCGACAGCTTGGGCCCTCTATACCCCCTCACATGAACTACTCCACTCTAGCGGCATATGTTTGGGTTCAGCAACAAATAACCACGCCAAGCACACCGCCATCATTGGCCTCCTCACCGATGCCAACCATCATCGTATTCACCACCTTAGCGTCTTACTTGACTCCCAACTAGTCGCCCTCTAGCTCAACAATGTGTACCGTGTCTGCGATCCTTGCCTCTTTTGCAAATACCTGCAAGTTAGACTTTTATCTCGACATTTTGATTTTGTTACATTTACACATATTCCAAGACAATTGAATCAAATTACAGATAACCTATCTAACATTATACTTGATTGGCATATATCACATCAAGATATCTTTACACACACATAAACCATCAAGAGCCCGTCACAACATATATAGATTAGACATCATAAATAACATTAAAAAACACACATGTGAACATCACAAAGACCCCAAAATGTATACTCATAAACATAGATATATAAATCGTTCAACGGTGCCATCAAAATGTTTACATACACATCAAAATACATCATATACAAAATCTGTAGGCCAGTGAAGCACCTCGGTACAAAACTGGTGTCACTACACCAAAATAGGCTCACCAACCTATAAACAGTATACAAAAAATACATAGAGAGACACTCAAGGTGCCTCTAGAGCACCACCTCTTTCCCCTCCCTCAGGCAGCGGTGCCCCACCCACTATCAGTCCCTCTGGACCTAGAGGTAACCACCCAGTCATTGCAACACCTACTACTGTTGCTCACCTTGTATGTTCTATTCTCTTCAAATATTGTTCACGTCGGGTATTTGGTTTTCATGTGTGCAGGTACTTGGTCATCATACATCAACGCAACCCCTTCAGGTATATAATAAACACTGGCATGTAATCATTCCCTCTGAATCTCAATTGCATCTCCAGTCACACCCTCTGAAATTTGCCTTTAGGATCCCCATCTCTAGCTCTATAGTACCGACATCTCCATTGCATTTTGGGTACTATCACCCAGTAGCACTCTCCCCCACATGAGTTGTCCCATTCATAGCACCCTTCGGCACTTCGACACTCATGTTGTTTTTCAACCCTTTAGGGATGGGAGTCCCGATAGTCTTACATCATGTCGTGAATCAACCACATACTCCTTCTCCTCATTTTGCTATCTTTCCCAAACATAATCCCAAGTTATCTCTTCAAGGTTCTATTTTGACTGCACCTTCGCAGTATCATTAACCCTCCATTTCATCCACAATCCGTTTACCCATATGCAAATTTCCCTCCATTTCATCTACCTCATACAGAAACCAACCCATGGGGCCCCCAACCTCCACCAGTTCTCCAAGCAAAATGCGCCCTAACTGGCCCAACCATATTGCATTGGGGCACCTATTTCTATATTTGTACACTCAACCCAAACTATTCTTTATAAATTGTAAAAAGGCTTTGTTTCCCGCATTTTACATATCTTTTTGTCGTCACCTTTGGTGACCTTCTTCCCTTTTTGGAAAACACAACCCATGTCACCCTTGGTTGGGGAACTCCTTATCATCTACTCCTGTTGACATCATCCATATACTCTGAGTAACCCACATGCCACTTACCTCTGCTCTCTGAGTTTGTCCACTTTGTCCTGCCTCTGGCACAACTTATCCCACGTCTTTTTGTCCCCCTGACACTCGACCTAGTTGAATGATTGCAGCCACTTATACTTCACAGATACCCCCAACCAAGGGAAGTCTTGAGTCTTCATACATCTTGATTTCTTCCATGTACCTCCTTAGTTCCTAACCTCACCTAGTAGATTTCATGAATCCCTTTGCTTCTTGGAGTTGCATCCCCCTTTTGTCAGCATCAACACAGTTTCCAGAAGGGCAATAGTATCTTGACTCTCATTACCTTTCCAATGAGAGGTATCAGATGGCACATGGAGAACCATATTTTCTCCCTGTTGTCATTGACCCCCATAACGTTCGACTTCAACACCTTCTCATGTTACGATGGGTCTTACTTTGCGACTATTGTAGTTATTTCTTATATATTTGTCGAAGACCTCTAAACTTGGTTGGGCTATTAATGCCTACATAATCCGTGATACTTCTTACATGTGTCATTGCCTACTATTCAGAGTATGTTCCTAATCAGAATTGTCTTCTGCCTTTATCACGACTGCCCCCGAGGGCGATGCAGTTGTCTACATCAACACACCATTTCAGTTACTATACAACACCATTCTTTTTTGATTTACATGACATGAGCATGGGGCATGCTCGCCTCATTTGTACACAATTTATTTTTACACACCTTATGGAAGGTGGGGTCCTACAGGTTCCCTTCTCCCTCCAACGGGTCACTCTTGATACTCTCACTATCACTCTCTATTAAAAAGACACTCTCAGTAGAAGAAACATTGATGAATTTCGGCTATACGTATGCTCCCAACTTCATCCATCAGGGGGCATCTGTTATCACTGAAATTTCATTCGCAAATAGTTACAGGAATCCAACAGCTTCAAACAGTTATGAGTTCACCCATGGACCAAAATTACCACAAAATAATTTCCAAAAGGTCTAAAACTATAAAACCAGTGATAAAATTAAGGTGCATTGTGACTAAACAGGGTGCGCGCGCACATGCGCCATCCATAAATGCAAGAAAAGCGCACATGCGCACAATGCACGACTGTGGTCGCTAAAAGTCATGCACACCTAAGAACGGTGCATTTATGAGATTGATTGGCCTCCTACCCACTTCTGGTTCAGCTTCCAAGTCAATTTGACATCCAAATCTCGGCTTGATCTGACTAGGTGGCTAGTCAAAGACCTAAAAATGCCCTAAACAACCCCTTTTCACACTAAAAGATGGTTGCACAATACCTCAAAGTGATGCTATAAAACAAGGCCATGGGTGCACTACATTTTCAAGGAATTCATTTGCAAGGTTATGTTGCTGTTATTCTCTTGGGGAATCCTCTTTTCTCATCAAGAGTATACTAGCATCATTACATTTGGGCAATCCATCTCACCTCTTGAGTGGATTAACTTGGGATTGTTTCACCATTTCTTTCAAAGTTGTAAGAAGAGCTTAGTTTTGGGGGTCCAAGAGACCTCCCTTGGAGGAAGAAGGGACCCAAAGTCCTTTTTCTTCTTGGTGTTTTCTTTCACTAATATAATCTTTTCCATTGGTGACATGAGTCTTATTGGTTTTTTTTTCTTATGTCCTTATGCTCAATAGTTTAGTTGTTCTTTTATTTCTTAGTTTAATTCTTAGCTTAGTCTTTTATGTTTCTTTTTCTAACCCTTTCCTTTACCGTTGTCTTGCATAGCTAACCCAACTAAGCATTGTAAGAACCTCTGTTTTTCTTATTTAGGTGACAAAAGAGGCACAACACTATGCACTTCCATCAACCCACTTCTAGGCCATTTGACCTAGAATAATTTCTAAAGTCACAATGGGTTTGTGCCTCTCATGTATCAAATCTTGTCGCAATGGGGATATGCATTTAGTGTCTCGAAACTTGTCGCAATGATGTTGCGCCTCTTGTGTCTCAGAACTTGTCTCAATAGGGTTGCACCTCTCATATATTCATAAATTTTTGCAATGTGGTTGCGCCTCCAGTGTCTCGAAACTTGTCACAATGAGGATGCACCTCTCGTGTCTTAGAACTTGTCGCAATGGGGTCGTTCCTCTCATATATTTGCAACTTGTTTCAATGGGGCTACGCCTCCAGTGTCTCAAAACTTGTTACAATGAGGCTACACCTCTCGTGTCTCAGAACTTGTCGTAATGGGTCTGCATCTCTTGTATCTTCAGAAATTTTTGCAATGGGGTTGTGCCGCTTGTGTCTTGAAATTTGTGGAGTTTTGTTTATCGAAACTGATGAGACAAACTTGTTGAGAAGGTCACCAGGTGTGTTGACTGACATCTTTCAGTTTCATTATCACTTACTACCATTGGTTTTGCGTAACACATCATGGGACTTCAACAATGTGGTTTTAAATACTACTTCCATTGCACACATGGTAAGTTATATGGATGAAGCATGATACATATATCACCATTTATCTAGAGTATTTTTCAATGAATCGATCTTTGCATTATGCAATGCTATTTCTCCTAATCTTGTGTTCTGCATGATGCAATTATTTTTCTTTTGAACTTGCACCCTGCACAATTTCTGCGTGATGCAATGCTATTTATGCTAAGCTTGTGTCTTGTGCGATGCAACACTATTTCTCCTAATCTTTTGTCCTGCACGATGTAACGTTATTTCTCCCGAGTTTATGTTTTGCGCGATGCAACGCTATTTCTCTTGAGCTTGTGTCCTGCGCAATCTCTGCGCGATGCAATGTTATTTATCTAAGCTTGTGTCCTGTGCAGTATTGAAATCAATGAAAACCAGAATTCCACCACTGATAGGCCTTCTGGTATCTACAAAATTGGGATCAACCACCTCCATCAATTTTCATAAAACAAATTGTGCAAGCCAATATCCCTCCAAATGAAACAAACTCAAAACTCAACCTCTAATGAAGATCATGCATGGATCCTCCTCCTTGTCTAGTTAGGGCGGATAATGCACCACTGAAACCAAACCAAAGTGGAATGGTTTTTATAAACCCTAATGAAATAATGGCTCCAAGAGAAATCCAATGTATATGTCAAATCATAATACCAAAATGAGGCTCTACCCCTCCTTTTATCTTTTTTCCACGTCTTCTAGAACTTTCCCCTTTTTTACCAAATCAAATGTGACTTCTAGAACTTTCCCCTTTTTTACTACATCAAATATAACCCTTATCCCCCTTTTTATTTCACTTCAAGATTAAAAGTAATTTTTAATAGTGGTTAAGTAACTTATTAATCTAAAGTTACTTTATTTCCTTAATGTCACTTTATATGCATAACATATTCTCACTAAGTGACATTAAATGGCCCTTTTTTGTTCCCTTTTTCTTCATTGAAGATCCACATAAGTCATTTCCACTGTTGAACAATGGAATCCAAAAAACGGGGACATAAAAATTCTCTTCTTCCTTTGTCTGGTCCAATTTGTATTCTAGATGCTTCCTTTGTTTGTATGGTTCTGGTTCGATCCTTGGATCTGTCATTTACACAAGGTAGATATGAAAAATATTATTATCACAATGTATGGAGGAATTCATTATCTCCCCTTTCCTATGATATCAAGACATCCTTTGACATCAATGACAACACAATTTCCAACACAAAAAGAGACAAGTGAAGCTACAAAAAAGGAAGTTGAGGAAGAGTGGCATAATAAAGTTGAAGAAACAAGGAATGATGATGCATCACCGATGGATACTGATATCTTGGAGATATCAACAACATGTGCCATCAGTCATACCCAATTCAGTGGGATAAATATTTGGATTTCTATCCCATTTAAGCCAAGTGAAGTTCCCAATCTGAAGAATTTTACATATGATAAGGCCATGGGAAGGATCGTACAAGAGAAAATAAGGAAAGTGTTAATCACAAGGGTAAATTAGTACTCACACAAACCTCAGTGATGGAAGATGCCAATAAGATATAATCTCCATAACCTTTGTCGACACTAGTTTCATGATGGCAATGTAAGATAATTTTAGGAACTTATATTGTCAAAATCTAGAGAAGGATGCAAAAATGAGAGAGCTAGAGGAACAACTCAAACAAGTGAAGATAGATGAGGGTATCCTAAAATGATTCAATTCTAGTGTATAAAAAGTTAAGGATGAATTGGAATAGGCCATCATATATATGTATGCCCACTTGCACCTATTTCGGCAGATAATGACCACTATTATAGAACAACATATTCAAGTGCAAGTAAAAAACACTCATTTCAAAACTATCTAGGAAGGCATAAGCAATGTTGATAGATGGATCACAGAAAATCCATGCATCGATTGAGCTTCCACACACCTCAAGCATAGATAGGAAGGTTGATCTTGCTTCATTAGATCATTTCTAGCAAGTTGAGCAGAGAGAAGAAGAGAGACAACGATCTCAATGAAAAAAATTCACGACACAAATATGCACAAGTTTTCTACAACAATGTGATATCTCCCCATTGGAAGAACTTGAAAAACCTATCTCCATGGAACAACTTATAGAAAAAGTACAACAGAGCACAAATAAAAGGCGAGAAATAACTGAATCAACCTCCAAGGTGATATGGAATTGATTAAACAACACCTCATTCAACCCACCAAAGTATGCACCATGATCCAAACATTCATGGCCACCTTGGAAAAAGATATGTAGATTCTCAATGAAAACACAACCATGCATGAAGATGCTCTCGAGGAGATGGCATACCAACAGATCATATCGCTTTATGATCAATTAGAAATATGGACTGCCTACATCTAAGATAAGAACACATACGAAAGACATGAGAGAAAATTTGGATTTGTTGTTAACTATATCTTATTTTTTCTTTTTGCAAACGACCTTCAACTTCATCATTTTCTTCACATGTGTCAAACAACTAGTAACGGAAGTTGAAAGGTCTTTTGTAATTGATTATTGAGGAATCCAAGAAGGAATTTTTAGGAGTTAGTAATAGTTGTATAAATAATATAAGAAACCAATTTTTAATGGGATTTTTGTTTCTCAAGCTTTGTATACACTCGAGAAACTACTTTCAGAGAAAATTGTTGGTTAACTAATATTGAGAAGCCCTCAGGGCCAATTTTTGGCAGAGAGAAAACTTGTGTGTATTGTTGTTTTCTATGAAATACTTCCATGTAAAAGTTTTCCATCCACATGGGATGTAAGAACATGCTTTGCTTATAGACTTTTTTGATGCAATAAATTCTACTCTTGCAGTTTCATTATTCTTTCTCATACTTAATGTCCTGAGCATATGAGTTTGTTTATGTATGCAGAAATATGAATTACAATGTTTTGTCTATACATTTGTAGGCATGTGTTATCTAATTCTCACCTTCATGAAAACTATCTGATTGGGGTATTTTTTAGATTTTAGTTTCATTTTAGATCTTTCAGTTACTACATTTCGCTCCTAGCTAGGTTAAGACAAGTTAGAAGTAGATTATATTTCTTTTACGAATTTACATGGTCTTAATCTACATATATTGCTCACATAACCATCCACCTTTTCACTCTCACAACTAGTAATGGAATCCGGGATAGAATGTGGACGGGTCTCCTAAACCAAAGGGTGCATAGCCTAATTGGGACTGTGTACTAGGGAGTACTCCTTACTATTTTTGGGAATTTATGCCCCGTGAATACTTGCATAAGAAACCCACCCAGTCCTTCTTTACATGCATCTATATAGAATGTGAATCCTTTGGTTGGGTCAACAATATTTAATACCAATGCACTGGTTAGAAGATGCTTCAATTAATGAAATCTTTCTTCACATTTAGTAGACCACACAAAATTTACTCCTTTCTTTTGCAAAGAGGTTATGCAATAGCCAATTTTTTAAAATCCCTCATTGAATATTTTATAGTATCCTTATAGTCCCATAAATGACCTTATATCAGTCACATTCTTCGAAGTGGGCTAGTTCGTAATGGCCTTGATATTTTACGTATCAACCTATATTCCATGATATGATATGATGTGTCCCAAATATTATATCTTCCTCTAATAGAAATCACATTTATTGAACTTGGAATAAAAGTGATGCTCTCTTAGTGTTTTCAAAACCAATCTGAGATGCTCCTCATGTTCTTCTTCTAATTTAGAGTAGATAAGAATGGCATCGCTAAATACCAATACAAAATTATATAAATATTTTCTAAAAACACTATTCATGAGACACTTGAATGTAGTTGGTGCATTAGTAAGTCCAAGTGGTACCACCGTGAACTCATAATTACCATACCTTGTTCTGAAATTTGTCTTATGAATATCCCCATATTTAATCCTGACTTGATGATGCCCTAATCTCAAGTCAATACTTGAAAATACTTTTGATCCTTGTACCTGATCGACCAAATCATCAATTTTGGGCAAAGGGTACTTATTTTTCACTGGCACTTTGTTCAATTGTGTGCATTTAATGCATAGTCTAAGAGTACCATATTTTTTCTTCACAAACAATACAAGTTCTCCCCAAGGAGACACACTTGGCTTAATATATTCTTTTTCTAACAAATTCTATATTTTCATCTTTATTTCCTGTTGATGTGTCTTAAATCCATTGATTCAACAACAGGAACCAAACCCACCACCGAGGCCCAATTAGACTCTGCAGTGTTTGAGATGGAATGGTTCTCCAGATCCTGCGATCCGACCAATTTATCGATGGGCTTTGTGTTTCCTTGTGAAGGCTCTCCCTTCAGGTAGGATCGTTCTTTTCTATATTTTCTCTTGAGTAGGACTAGTTTGAGAGATGCAAGTTGGCGTAAGACAAATTGACAAGTAACATGATTTTGTTTCAACTACGGGGAAGAGGCTGAGCTTGGGATAACCCACTCCTCAAACATGCGGGCAGTGATTCTATGCCAAAGGGCCTAGTACTAATACATTAACCAAATGAACATCGAATTATTGTCTGAGAAAAACTAATTAACAGAAAGAAAAACACATATGTAATCAAGATCACGGTAAGCAAAATAATTCATCTACCATAACATTCATCACATAAAAACACAACGATTTATCTTCATCATTAAGAAAATAACATCAAAATATTGCACCGGATAACTTGACAACATAATCAATTTCTCTTACTCATTTACTGCATCATTCATGGAAGAGGATAGGAAGTAATTATTCTCCAACTCCAATCACATACATTTGATGAAAATAGCTTGTCTTTGGTCCAAAAGGACTTCTCAATTCATAGCAGTCTCAAATTAATTATCAACAAACAAAAAAGAAATAGTTCTTACAACAACCATCGACCCTTGACGAACCAGACGATGTCTCTATTTATAATATAAAATTCAATCGAAATTAATGGCTAAGTATAGCTTAAACCAAACAAAAATCGCCACGTGGCGCGGTCATCCAACAGTTTCTTTAACAGTTCATCTGGGATATTTCTCGAAATAGATGACTTTCTTCATATTCAGACCAGCTGATAAACAGATCTTCACAAGTTTGCACCCATGGGAACCTATGTTGTTCCATTGGGGCTGCATATACTCCTCTGATATCTACTGCATGCATTCGGTACTTTACCAAACTGGCGTTTAGTAGTTGCAACATGTTTTGAGCTCTGATCGAGTGTTCCGCGAATTGTTTCACTTGTCCTGGCTTCACATCAGCTATCTTCACACATTCTTTTGTCCATAGCAAGTCTTGTTCGGCATAAAACTTGACCACCTCTCTCAGGTTCGTAAATTCATGGGGGGTTTTAAATTCGGAGAGACCTGTATCTTTCATGACTTTATTAATTTTACCCCAGTGTTTCTGGAATTTGGCCCATTGCTCTTGAATTTCTCGGTGTGGGTCCCAGGTCATCTTCACCCAATATTCGACGAATTTCTTTATGCGATCGAGACTACTTTTTCCAACTAGTCGAATGCCATGATTTTCCTTTTCTCCACCCTGCTGAACTGCCTCAATGTATTCGAGTTTCTCTATCACTTGTTGTGCCTTTTTGTGCCACCTTTTCATCTCTTTGCACGTCGCGATCGCCATGAGAGTATCCTCCTGGATTCTAGGCAAGACTTGGATTGAGAAATATGGGATCAAAAGGAAAGCAGAGGAAGTAGCTATAGAAAAGAGAAAGCAAAAACTAAGGGATTTCATATCTAGAAAAATAGATCGACTGATAGAAGAACGAGAAGTTAAGTTGAAGCATCAGAATGCAAGAGAACTAGTTGTCGAGGTTGAAAGAATGCAAGAAGGTTTGAAGTACATATCCATGCAACAAAGAAGTATATCCACCTAGGAAATAGTAAGAGAGGGGATATTAACTTTGAACCCCTCGAAAGTACATCAACACTGTGAACTCACTATGATAGGAGAAACTAAGAATAAGAATGGGAAGAGAAGTCTAGAAATAGTTAGAGAGACTCAGATCACAGGAAAGAAGGCAATGAAGCTCAGTAAGAAGAAATCCAAGTTAGAAAATCTACAGGAAGTTACAGACAAGAATTCTCAGGAGGAAGTGTTGTAGGATTTGAACCTCGCTTAAATAGCAGAACCACGCAGAATGGGACTTCACCCTGGTGAAGCTATATGACCGTTGGAGGCACCCTGACCATTATAACGACGCTCCGAATGGATAAGAAACACATTTATTGGTGGATATATCATCATTGGATTTTGATACCACGCCATAATGGATGGATTCGCATTGATTGAGGCATCCATGTCCGCTAGAGGAATCTATTACGACACTTGCTTATTTAACCTGTCAGATGTTGCCCCAGGACCACTTTTTTCCACCTGTAATTATCTGAGCTAACAGAGAAGTGATTTTTTGTGTCGAGTTGTGCTATCAGACATCATTGTCCATTTTTCTACCTCGTTATCCATTCACCTACCCTGACCTATTTGTTAACAGTGAGAATTTCGGTCGAGTGCACTAAGCCAGAGAAGTCTGTTGAATAAGTTCTAAAGAAGTTTATGGCTGATAACGCTATGTCTAAAGGAGTACAAGTGTTGTCAACTAGGGGACTACAAGCTTCCCCTTCAATTGGATGACATTCAAAACATGCCAACCCCGTGACTGAGAAGCGACTTAATCATTGCAACGATCTGGCTAATGCGAAGAGGATCCTGTAGATCTTATCAGATTATATCATGCCTTTGGTTGGCACGGTTAACTACGACAACATTCCATGGGACTTTGAGTAAACATTAATCATCGCGTACATTCCGAATGGAATACGTGTAGTTGGAACTTAGTTAGGACAGATCCCAACACTGAAGAACAATGAATTTAACCTTGGAGATAGAAAGAACCATGCCATGCTCACGCCCCATAGATATTTGTTTAAGATGACTCAGAAGAAGCCTCACATAGTCTCCCAGCCTTGGATTAAGGAGTTGGCGCAGTCCACGATACTAAATGTCATGAAGATTCATCTTTTTGGTTGACATCAAGAGGTTATCACTTGCATTAAACTCCTCTTTTTGTGTTATCATGGTGGATACCTTTGACTCGACAAGAAGATTACTGTGGACCTGGTGTTGATCCATCGGATTACAGGATTGATCATGCAGGGACCCGACCCTCAACATTTCTACCCAGGGAAGACCTCAGATCGTTCCATGGAATAGAGAATCAAAGAGGCATACAAAGAAGTTGAGAAGGTAAAGTGAGGCTAAAAGGTAGCCTCTATCCAGGATGGTGCAGTGTGCCTCGCCTGCCAGCTCATAGCTGGCAATCTTATAAGAAAGAATCGCCCCATGCAGGTCACTGGGTTTGTGGTGGACCTCGCAGGGAAATGCGTGGAGGGGATGTAGATGAATTGGGTGATTTAACTCATCATGAGATTGAGAAGTACTGTCGCAAAGCACAGGATCAGAGATACAAGTTCCACTTTAGCTGGCTACTCGTGTTGATTGCATTTGTCGCTTGGAAAATGTTGGAAGGAGCCACCTTCCTGGAGATTGAATCGTTGGAGCTGTTGGTCGTGAAGTTCTCAACCTTATGGTATATGAATGACATGTCAAAGAAATGGCAGTTGAACACAGTGCTCCATGCCTACTATCAACATGAAACATTGAACATTTCACTAGTATAGACCACTAGCTAAGTTTCGTGCAGATCCGCACTTTATTTATATCACTGTGCACAAGGATGAGAGCAAGGAATAATTATAGTCCTATTACAAGCTGATTGACAAAGAAATGGAGAAGATCACCAAGGAATAGCTAGAGGAATTAAACACACTTTTTTATGATGCATAACTCTTAGACGTTGACATCATAGGAAGCCCCTTGGTCATCCGGTTTGAGCATGCAGGACAAAAAAGTGTGAAGAAGAAAAATAAAAAGGAGGAAGTTCATAACATAGAGACTGATGAGGAGGATAGTGCCTCGGAAGAAAGTGGACCTGGCTCACCCACAGGATGAGGAGGAGTTGAAGTAAATCAAGAAGTAGGAGGCGTAGAATGAGAAAAGTGAGGAGAAGGTGAAGCTACACCAGAGAAGGATCCCCCTACCAAGACAAAAACACCGAAGAAGGCGAAGGTTTATCCGCAAAAACATTCAGCAAGAAAGAAGACACATGCCAATAATCCCTAGCTAGAGGCTATGCTCATAGAGGATGATATCGGTCTAATCCACAGAGAAATGGAGGATGTGTCTGAAGATCTCTTATAGAGATATGGAGCAATGAATGAATAGTTATATGTAAAGGTCGAGAAGGAGATAAGGAGATACAGTGAGTTATTCAAGTTATCCATGCAGTATCTGCTAGGTCGAAGATTGCAAAGTTGGGGGATGAGCCAGTCCAACTTCAAAGACTTGCAAATGCAACAGAGGCTCGACTTCATAAAGTCCAAGAGGAGAAGGAAAATGATATAGAAGCCCTGAAGAAAGAGAAAGAGGAAGCCTTAGAGAAACTACGAGTTGCGTGGTACTGTGTAACCTGTTATGAAAATTAGAAGGATGAGTTATGGGTGATGATCGAGGAGGACAAAGAAAATATATAGAGAGAAAAGGACCAATTGCTCGCAGATCAGACTACAGTCAAAGAAGTGGTGAGCAGAGCACTTTTCTCTGTGCTAGGCTTGGCATAGGGGGAACATGAGGAAGTCGAGGTTCAAGTGATGAAGCTCATTGAGGCCATCCAATAGCTTCAAGTAAGGGTAACGGAGTTGGAGATCCAAGCAGTACCAAGCACCCCATAGGAAGTGAGCGACCAAAAGGAAGAAGCTGCTAAGAGTGCAGTTGGAAGGATCAAGGCCCTCACCTCAGAATGAAAACAACTGAGCGATAGAAGCGCATAGACCTATGAATGCCTCATGGAAGATCCAAAGCTTAGGAAGTTAGAAGCGTAGCTACAGGAGGCGCAGTAGTAGGCGCTGACAGTACAAGTGCAAATGAAGTCACTCATTGCAGTCGAGAGAATGAAGATATCACAAGAGCAATGGGCGGTCGAGCAGAAGATTATTACCATCTAGGGAAGAGTAATGGAAGTCACCTAGAGGCTACAACTGGTGCAGGATGAAGCCTGAGTGGTGTTTGAAGAGATCGAAGGACAAGGTTCGCAACTAGACCAAGTGGTTGCGAAAGTGGAACAGTGCCTGGAAGGGCTTGTTATAGAAAAAATGATCAAGGAGTTCACTGAGCAGGAAGCTTAGGTGAAGCAACAATTCGAAGCAGCTCGAGCTAATCTCGAGGCCTTCAAAGCAGCGTTTCCCAGACCTAAGTGACTTGGGACGAGTCACATGTGAGTGTTGGGGGCCTGTTGGCCCTCGACTAAGTTTTAAGGAAACATTGGTCAGGTTTGACCACTTTTCAGACTTCAACGCAGTGATTGAGGAAGGAGCACGCAGGCGTAGCTGAGATTGTAGGATGTCACTTGTTTTGTGGTCTTTTTGGACCCATCATGGGGTTCTTAGGGTTTTGTAATGGGTTATGGGATGTCGGCCCATGGGCTTACCCATGATTAGGCCTTTTTGTAAATGTAAAAGTATAAATAAGAATAATATTGTAAGGATGAGTAGTGGTAGATATGGATGTAATTGGCTAAGTGCAAGAGGCAAGTAGTTATAAGTTGCTTTGTGCAACATAACATGCATGTAAGGCTCTGTGCTTGATAGAGGAGTTAGCTCTGTGCCTTGACCTAATTTTCGGAAGGTGGATCTAGTGCTTAGTGCACGTATCACCTGTTCGGTGTGAATATTGGCTCTATGGCTTAGTGCGTAGGAGTAGACGAATGTAAGAGATTGAATCCTAATAGAGAAGAAGAAGTAGTTGGTGGATGTAGCCCCACATTGGGTTGAACCACGTATATCATGTGTTGATGGTTTTCTTTCTGCTATGATGTTTATGTTGTGGATCTGCTTAATGCATTGATTATTATGTGTAATAGATAGATATATGAATTCTTAAGTTATTTATTCATGTTGGATGTGCTAGATCTAACTTATGATTCTAAGTGCGGTGTTTATTTCATCATTGTTACTGCGTTGATTTATACTTCGGGATTGTTCTGCGATGTGAATGAAGTTGATAACTAACACATGTTGTTCTTAAGTACTCTGTGAAGTAATTGTAGTCATAGATCTGTGTCCAATATTGGTTACAAACACCTGATTCCTATAACCCCCCTGCCTCTACATTGAGTGAGACTTAGTCTGCTTCGCAGGAGTTTCTGAAAGGGTCGGTAGTTAGGGTTTTGTTGGTGCATTTTTTAGCATTGAACCCTGGGTCTTCCCCTGTGCCAACATCATTGATTTCAAATGAAGAAAGAACTATGTTGTGACATTCATGAATTTCATTGATGATAAACACAGGGGGTGACTGTAAATATATTGACCTTCTGCAAGGTTCCTATGATTTTACCTTAAACGATATCGCCATAACAAAAAGATAATTGTGCGCAAACAGGAAGGATTTAAGAGAAATGGAAAATGAAAGATAGACGAGATAGAGGGGAAAACATTTAAACAAAAAATTGAAATATGTGTGGCACAGGGGAAGTGGTAGTGATGAGATTCACAAAGGAATACCTTGGTGGCCTGATCAAAGAATTGGCGAAATTGATATATCCCATATTTATGAGGAAAAATTATTTCCATAAGTTTATAATGCAGAATAAGCGTTATGAAGTTTGAACGTGAGCGAGAAAACCACAAAACCATGCGCAAGGGGTTAACATTTAAAGGATTAAATATTGACCATTGAACGTCAGAGATCAACAACCAAGAAAAAATGTCATATGGCCCAACAAATCAAAATATAGAGTGAAATTTATAAACAAAATGTTATAATCTCCAACGGTGTGATGGCCTAGTAGGCTGATGGGCTGGTAACTCGGTAACATACCAGATGTAGGAAAATGGTTGATGTGCAGTGATTAGATATTTTGAAATGTCAGTGCCCTAGTGAGATCATTGCCAGGTGAATATGCCACGTGTCAGGACAAGTGGAGCCCACGTGGAGACAACATGTCAGTGCATGTATTATGCCACATCACATCAACATACCAAAGATCATGGATTTAGAGAGTTAGCATGGTGGAAAACGTATTGAGGGCTTGGAAAGATGGTACCCTGGTGGTCTGGTGGTTCCGGTGATCGATATTGACATATTGGATATCGGATTGAGCAAAAAAATTGTGAGTGGAATTTTAAATACCATGTGAGCCAGTAGGTCAGTGGCCACGTCAATGCCATGTGGCATGATACGTAATTGCCAAATAATTCAATAGAGCTAGAGGAAGTCCACACCATCACAAGAAGCTCTACAAATGCCATCCACAATGCCACATGTTAGGAATGTACTTTTCCAAGTTAGCTAGCACATATAAAAGGGTTCCACATGGAGACTACATCATATACTATGTCACACAAGCATAATTAGGAGTATGTAATGCATGCATGTGGTTAATGTCTCGGTGCCCCAGTAGTCTAATGGACCCAGTGCCTGGAACCTGGACAATAAGGTTCCATACCTGACTGATATTGGTTCAACATGAGGTAAAATCATATGTGTGGTAAGTCAATGGCCTAGTGTCTCGATGCCCTGATAGGTTGGATTGGACTAGACCGAAGCAATGTTAAAGAACATTGTTGAAATACCTGGGGGATGACATCTTGAGGACCTGAGTAGCCAACAAATCAGTAATCTTGGTAGCCAGATGACTCGGTGTTACACATTATTTTTTTCAACCCTATGACCATTAATGATGTACACCTATCCTTTGTCTTTAGAAGGATCAATTGCCTTAATCCATGAAGAAGAATGAAGAAAATTTTTCCAAAAGAGATGAAATTATCTTTTCCTTTGTAAAAAACCATGTAAAGAAGGATCATCACACCTTTCTCTACGATGAAGGTGAGAAGATATAGAATCGATGCAGGTTGCACCACAGTGTCCTACGACATCGTCACAATTTTCTTAGTGTTAATGGTGCGATGATCACCCGTACGAAGAATAACATAAGCTTCCTGACGCTTCTAGAATAGAAGCTTCAAGGGTGAGGTGTCCTCCAATCTGTCTGGATCTGAGTTGCATCGCTATTCTAGTGGGATCATCCTAACCTCCTCACCCTATCCTTTTCAGCTTATAAAAGGATGGGAGTTCTCATGGGGAAAGTTAGCTTGGGAATGGTTAGAGAATTTTTGGAACTTCATCTTAGTTATAGAGATTCAAATAATGAGATATTAGTCTATCTAAGAGTTTGGATTAGCTTCAGCTATAGATAATTCATATGGAGTGCTTGGGCCTATGTTGGATTTGAGCTTCACTTTGTCAAGTTGAGATCATAAGTAGTTGTCAGATCTACAGTCTCAAAATCTGTGGAGCAGAAGTGTGTGGGAAGCAAGGAACTATTGGAAGGGACCCTACAACATTAAGGCATTGGTTGTATTCTCCTTTTAATATTTCTAATATAGTAATATATTTCTTTCCCATAAAATTGTCCTTATTTTATTGTATGACTCCTTGATCACATACATAGGTTTTGTTAAGTATACATTGTTTCTTTCACTTCATTGGCTTATGTCATTTTATAGGTTCAGCATCCCATAAGCCTTGAACGAGAGCGAGGATGACACTAGAAAGGACAAGCGACATTTAAAAGGTATGTCATTTATCTCTTCTTAGTTAGTATGCTTGACAATTAAAACTTAGGGAAAGTTTTATATTATGTCTTTTTTTGTTCTAGTTTCGGGGTGAAACTAGAGAGATCTATTTGTGTCCGCACTTACCAATTTTTCTTGAAACATCGAGTGGTCCCAACGATGAGGATGACTGAAGAAAATATTGACATTATTGATTGAATCCATGAGTGATAAAATGGATGATATTGGATCGGGGTATCGATGCAAAGGTGATGGCATGATCTCGTAGAGAAAAAGGCTCAGGAAACCAATAACCTGGTGGTTCTAGTGGTTGGTGGTCAGACCAGATCGGAACAAGATAATATTTCACAAGGAAAAATATGGAAATGTCCCTAGTTCCCTGATGGTTTCGATATCCTAGGAATGTAGAATACGATCAATGGTCGTTGTTTTTTTAGGAATCTGACAATTGTTGAGAGTTAATGGGTATACAACGTGTCTCGTATCCCAGTGATCCCAACTACCCGATAATGTAGTGAACCATCAAGCAATGAAATCAATGATCATGAGTAAACCCAAGGGGAGATTGGATGGTTGTTGAGTGATGAGGCTTCTTGTTGTGTGGTATGATGGGTAGGGAAAAAATCGATGACCACTATCAAATTCAAGGATATGCATCAGATGATTGATAAGTTTTGAATCTTATGCTATATTATGTGAGCAAATTGCACATGAAACCGAAGGGGGATTTTCTGGTTTTGAAGGATTTGTAAACCTCGATTTTTATAAAAAGTATGGATCTGGAGCCGACCTAATTAGCTATTTACTCTTGTGCACAAATTTTTTAAAGTATGGGCTCTGTAAGTGATGAATCCATAATCGTTTTGAATTAGAGTTGTAGTTCAATGGAGAGTATGTGAAAATTAGAGAGATAAGGTTTTGAGGCTTGTGAGAGTGTGCGGTGTGATGGAAGGAAGTGAGGAATTATGAAATTGCAAAACTGGAAGTGGAAGAATACAGATATGGAAGAAATGTAAATAATGAAGATCCAATATATTAAGCATACTGGAGAATTCAAGAAAACCTTATAAAGAAAATTAAGGAATATAAGTATTTTCAAGGTGGTAGGGTGGATAAAGGAAGGAGATCAATGTCTTCTACAGATTGGTGCCTACAAACATTGTTGTGCTAGGTTGGAGCCTGGAAGAATTGATGATTTGGTGCTCAACTAAGGGGATTGGTGTCTTCTGCAGCTTCATTCCTGCAAAAATTATTTCTAAGTTTGTGCTTGGGAGAGGATATTTGTGTTTCTTGCAGGTTGGTTCCTACAAGCATTGTAACTATGGGTTGGTGCCTACATGATTTTATAAAATAATTAATTTTTGGTTTTCTCCCATTTGAGTTTCCACTTAAAATATTTGTGTACTATGATTATGTTAAACATGGTTAGTTCTCTTCATTGTGAATTATAATCTCTGGAATGTTTAATGAAAGTTGAAAAGAGTTTTAAAATTGCTAAAATTGTGCAATATTGATTCACCCCCCCCACCCTCTCGGTATTAGTGTATATTCCAACAATTGGTATCAGAGAAGGTTCCTTCAGAAATAGTCTAAATATTAGAAGGCAAATTCCTATGGCACGCATGGACAACCAATATAGAGTCTCCAAATATCCATTCTTTGATGGATCAAATTATGAATTCTGGAGCATCATAATGAGAGTATATCTGCAGTCATTGGGATACGATTTCTGGAAAACATACAAAGATGGATACACCACCCTTGAAAGTTAGATTTATGATGTAGGTGTTAAGAAGATTAGTGAAAATAACTCAAGCTCATAATTTACTAAAGTCAGGCATTGTGTATCAAGCTTATAATTTACTAAAGTCAGGCATTGTGTATCAACAAAAGAAATTTGGGATAATTTGCAAAATACATATGAGGGGAATGAGAAAGTTAAGGAAAAACTACAAACTCATAGGGGACGAATTGAAAATATCAAGATGGGAGAAGATGAAGATACAAAAGCCTACATTCTTCATGTGGATGAAATAGACAACACTATCAAAGGACTAGGTGGAACCATGGATGAACAATTTGTTGTACAAAAGGTTCCCAGGACACTTCCTTCAATATTTGACCCCAAGGTATCTTTCATTGAAGAAATGAAGGATTTAGACAATCTAACAATGGATGAATTACATGAAATCCGTATGGCCTATGAAATGAGATCTATGAAAGAAAAACCATCAAATCATGAGGCAACATTCAAAGCATCAAAAGGAACAATCTCAAAAGGACACCAAACATGTGACTCCTCGGAAGAAGAGTCAAATGCAACGGAAGAAAAATTCATCAGGAGGCTCAATAAAGGAACTGGAAAATACAAAGGAAAACTCCCTTTCAAGTGATTTGATTGTGGTAAAGTAGGAGATTTTTCTACTAAGTTCCCATACAAAAGGACCTCTAATTTTAGAAAAAAACAAAGATCATTATATAAGTGAAAAAAATGAAGAGAAAAGGAAGAATTATAGGAAAAAGAAAAATTTATATGCACATGATGAAGGTAGCTCCTCTGATGAAGAAGAAAACAACACTGAAGATGTTTTATTAATGTCCATCAATGAATTCTTTGAAGATTAAACCTCAAAACATGAAGACCCTGATGAGGAAGTGTTACGAGGAAAATCTCTCTATGGCATGGGGTAAACCACAACAGATGGAATGACTGCAGAAATCAACTCTAATATCAAGTATTCTATATAAATAAAATGCTAGCAAGATAAGGCCTAGATCCTACCTCATCCAAACGTTTGATGAAGACCATCGTTGAGCACACAACTCAAAGTTTTATACCTGCAACTTGTCCTCAACAACCAAGATATGCAAGCATATGGTGATAATATATAATGTTAGTATATAAAATAACATAATTCATTAACATACATGAAAAATACGCCCATGGAATAAAAATTCAAATATTTTCAAGATATCGATTGGACGAGAAAAGAGTATTTATATTAAAATAATCAACAGAAGTATACAAATGACAAACTTTTATGTCGGCACGTCTCGGAACCGAGAAACTAAGTCCCTTCCAGCTGGGCCTCCACAACTTCAATCCTCCACCAAAGGCAAGATCATATAAAGGATACAATGAGCTTCTCCATCAAAGAGGGAAGAGCATGGGGGATGAACAATGTGTTCATACTTTCAAGGATAAAGGGATGCAGACTCAATGTGAAGTGAAATTTATCTAGAGTATCTTTTCTCTAAAAAGTTGAATCCTCTCCTCTTCCACGGTTTGGATATGGATCAATTTATAGCCTTCAATTGGAACTGAAGGGCCTATTCAGAACATTTCCAGTATATGGAAGGTCAAGGATCATGGATCTCATGATGTGACATGCAAACCTGACACAAATTTTAATTTTGAGCACCAAACATGATGTTCGCAGGTTGTAGTGGTCCAACCTACGTATATGCATGTTGTCTAACTGGTAGGGGGCACATATGTGGAAAAATATGATTTTTTGGCTCTGCGAAGTACAAAAGGGGACTTCAATTCTGCATAGGGAAATGTAAATTCCATCCAAGAAAGTTGCATGGGGTGAGGAAAAATTAGCTATAACAGATTCCCCCTAATGTGTGAGGTCAGAGGAGTATCTGTGATGGCCTAAATACATTATAATTCCCAGAATTGGAGTGATGGAGACTCAGCTGGAAGTGATATCTTCTCATGAGAATATTACAATCCATGATGACTTTGTAAACATGGCTTCCAATTTGAATTACACTACAGATTCATGTGGAAATATACCAAACAACTGTTCATGTCCATGAATAGGAAATGCAAGGTAGACACATGCCATACGTTGTCATAGTCATGAACAAGGCCTAGTAGAAACCAGTCTCAAAAATCAATCTGAAGATATATGTATACAATGGAGTACAATATAATCTCCCATGATCACTGAAGTCATATAGGTATTGGTCCAATGATCGATAGAAACAACTTAGGAAATTTGCTACTATAAACTGATGTCGTCTACACTATCTGCCAAAGGTGCAAGTCTACATAACATGAATAGAGGAGTTGATGTCAAACACAATGAGACTTCGTTTGATTGCCGGTCATTAAGGTATATCATTAGTAAGCACGAGACAACCTACCAATAATGAAAGTAGGTATCAAGGCATCGAGTACATTATTACAAGTGTGAATAAATGTGTTGAGGTCGAACACTTGAAGAATCCATCAATAATGAGACATTGATGTATTCCAAACTATATATGGTGGGAGAACCTTCCACTGATGACTGCAAGCCTCTAGGTACTCATAGGAATCTAGGCCTCGTTTCCAGAATAAATGAGTTGAAGTCGATGGAAGGAGACCCATTAAAAGGAGAGCATTAAGGCATCTCTCATCAGTCATCATGAGGTACAAATCAATATCTTGACGATTTGGAGGAACTTAGACTAAGAGGAGGTTCATGAACCAATGACCCTATGTGTCCTTTGCATGCACCATATGCAAGTAGTGCATGAAAAAGACCCTCTAAATAGTAGCCAATAAGGAATACTGTCGAAAAGGTGAGGAAACCACCAATGAGGCTAATGAAATCCAAGAAACTGCATGAATCCCAATGTCTGAATAAATTTCTTTCCATTGAAAACAAGAGAAACCCCCCATTCAGTGACCAATGAGGAGATGTCAATTGTTGGGTTCAAGGTTACCTAACCATGATGAAAGTAGGACCAGAGTGCATGGTAGGACTACAACTTCATGTGACTCTGAGACACACTAAGGGTATGGATGACATGCAAAGTTGAGAGTTATGAGGAATGGTTGACACATGCTTATAAACTTCCTTTGAACAAGAGCATGATACATATGGACAACTCAGGCAACATAGACTTGATGATGAAACTTCATGATGCAGGAGGCATCAAACAACTCTCCATGGGGACTATAAGAATAACCAGTCGGATGAGTAAACTCTAAGTAATGAGATCATCTTCCTAAGGTCATGCTAAACCCAAACTATGGATGACAATGGACTCAAAATTTTGTGCTATGTTCAAAGGCAACAAAACTGCTGTCGATATAAGATAATATTATTTTTCCACCAGTCTTTTTTTGTTTTTTCATAGGCAAATGAATGCTATGATACAAGAGAGGAAACGAGTGTCGCAAGTAAGCAACTAGCTCCAAACAATGGAACATACCTATTCTTAATGCAAGTGAATGTCGGAAATGGACACTCGGGGGAATTTTTCCTCTTAGGGTACATGGTGTCAAGATGCAAAGGATATAAATAAGGCTCTGCTTGGATGGTGATGAAAATTGTTGAGGTAAGAGGCTTATAACGAGAAAGTGAGAACTGGAAATAGGCTCAAAACTGCAAGCAGGAGGATGGAATGCAATTACTAATTAACTCCAAAGAATGTCCTTTTTCATAAATTTAGTCCCCTAGGCCCAAATAAGTATAAAATAATACCTAGGAGAACTCTTCTATCCAATGTTGACTAGAGTGTTCCTTTTTCTAAATTAGTCTACTTGGTCCAAAAAAGGGTTAAAATTAAACCAAATAGATGAGATTTCAAAGCCATTTAACGAGTGTGAAAGAGACAATTTCACTCTACAATATTTCCTCTTTTGAGAGAGTCGAAAAAGAGCTTAAACAAGACTTGGTGGGAGTCTCATAAGTGAAGATCAGAATTCTTATGAGTAAGAATATAAGGTTTGAACGTAAAGTCACGTTAGAGTTGTAAGGGACTCTTGGTCCCATGGAATAACTTCTGCATGGGAACCAAATGTAAGGCTATAACTAGGGCACCCATGTTTATTAAGCCTCTACTATTCAATAACGACACTTCTAGTAGAAGTAAGAAGGTTCTGTGTCGCTAATAAATGGGTTTCTACCTAAGGGATATGGATCATAGTCATAGAAAATGAAAATATGAAAAATGGATTGAGAACATATCCTATATGATAGGGATAGAAAATACATACCAAAGGTACGAATGGGCAATATGACGCTAGAAACCGCAAAAATACCTGGACAAAACCACCAAAACCAACTCCTTCCACTGCACTATTAGTCCACTAGGTCAAAAAATTAGCATAAACTATATAAAGTCGATAAAACATTTCTACTAATAGTAAAAATGAACAATTTTACCATACCATTTGAGTTTTTTACCCACATAGTACATTTTAGACCATTTTTCCCACGATCTTCAAGTGTCTATTGCAGGAGCTACGATCAACGGAATTGACAATTGTCTGGACCAAGTAAGTTCCCTTCCCCTCCTCTTCATTTCTAGTGGTTTAAATTTCAAATTAAGTCCTCAGTTTTTGAGATTTTTAAGGTGAAACATATAAATTAGGGTGTATGTGAGCTATTGTTCATCAATCACGTATATAGAGACATGTACCTGGGAAAAGCAAATTCTACTCTTGCAGTTTCATTATTCTTTCTCATACTTAATGTCCCGAGCATATGAGTTTGTTTATGTATGCAGAAATATGACTTACAATATTTTGGCTATACATTTGTATTCATGTGTTATCTAATTCTCACCTTCATGAAAACTATTTGATTGGGGTATTTTTTAGATTTTAGTTTCATTTTAGATCATTCAGTTACTACATTTCACTCCTAGCTAGGATAAGACAAGTTAGAAGTAGATTGGATTTCTTTTACGAATTTACATGGTCTTAATCTACATATCTCTCTCACATAACCATCCACCTTTTCACTCTCACAACTAGTAATGGAATCCGGGATAGAATCTGGATGGGTCTCCTAAACCAAAGGGTGCAAAGCCTAATTGGGACTGTGTACTAGGGAGTACTCCTTACTATTTTTGGGAATTTATGCCCCGTCAATACTTGCATAAGAAATCCACCCAGTCCTTCTTTACATGCATCTGTACAGAATGTGAATCCTTTGGTTGGGTCAACAATATTTGGTTGGGTCAACAAACAATACAAGTGCTCCCCAAGGAGACACACTTGGCTTAATATATTTTTTTTCTAACAAATTCTATATTTTCATCTTTATTTCCTGTTGATGTGTCTTAAATCCATTGATTCAACAACAGGAACCAAACTCACCACCGAGGCCCAATTAGACTCTACAGTGTTTGAGATGGAATGGTTCTCTAGATCTTGCGATCTGACCAATTTATCGATGGGCTTTTTGTTTTCTTTTGAAGGCTCTCCCTTCAGGTAGGACCGTTCTTTTCTGTATTTTCTCTTGAGTAGGACTAGTTTGAGAGATGCAAGTCGACGTAAGAAATTGACAAGTAATAGGATTGAGTTTCAACTACTGGGAAGAGGCTGAGCTTGGGATAACCCACTCCTCAAACATGCAGGAAATGATTCTATGCCAAAGGGCCTAGTACTAATACATTAACCAAATGAACATCGAATTATTGTTTGATAAAAACTAATTAACTGAAAGAAAAACACATATGTAATCAAGATCACGGTAAGAAAAATAATTCATCTACCATAACATTCATCACATAAAAACACAATGATTTATCTTCATCATTAAGAAAAAAACATCAAAACATTGCACCAGATAACTTGACAACATAATCAATTTCTCTTACTCATTTACTGCATCATTCATGGAAGAGGATAGGAAGTAATTATTCTCCAACTCCAATCACATACATTTGATGAAAATAGCTTGTCTTTGGTCCAGAAGGACTTCTCAATTCATAGGAGTCTCAAAATAATTATCAACAACCAAAAAAGAAATAGTTCTTACAACAACCATCGACCCTTGACGAACCAGACGATGTCTCTATTTATATTATAAAATTCAACCGAAGTTAACAACTAATTATAGCTTAAACCAAACAAAAATTGCCACGTGGCGCGGTCATCCAACAGTTTCTTTAACAGTTCATCTGGGATATTTCTTGAAACAGATGACTTTCTTCATATTTAGAGCAGCTGATAAACAAATCTTCACAGGTTTGCGCCCATGGGAACCTATGTTGTTCCATTGGGGATGCATATACTCCTCTAATATCTACTGCATGCATTCGATACTTTACCAAACTAGTGCTTAGTAGTTGCAACATGGTTCAAGCTCTGATCGGGTGTTCCACAAATTGTTTCACTTGTCCTGGCTTCGCATCGACTATCTTCGCACATTCTTTGGTCCATAGCGAGTCTTGTTCGGCATAAAACTTGACCACCTCTCTCAGTTTAGTAAATTCATGGGGGGTGTTGAATTCGAGGAGACCTATATCTTTCATCACTTTGTTAATTTTACCCCAGTGTTTCTGGCATTTGGCCCATTTCTCTTGAATTTATCGATGTGGGTCCCGGGTCATCTTCACCCAGTATTCGGCGGATTTCTTTATGCGATCAAGACTACTTTTTCCAACTAGATGAATGCCATGATTTTCCTTTTCTCGACCCTGCTGGAATACCTCAATGTATTCAAGTCTCTCTATCACTTGTTGTGCCTTTTCGTGCCACCTTTTCATCTTTTTGCATGTTGCGAGCACCATGAGAGTATCCTCCTGGAACTCGACTATGTTCTTTGTTAACAGGTGCCTCTCCTTCTTGAACTCATCATAAACTTCGTTGAACTCACCCTTCAAATACACAGTGGTCTACGTAGCACTCTTATAGTATTTGGCAAGATGACGTAGATGTTCGATCTCTTTTAGAGTGTCGGCTAGTTCCTTTTCATCCCTCCTGGCTCTATCCTGGGCGACATCCGAGAGGGATTTTCCCACGCCGATTAGTTCAGATGTGCGAGCATATGTGGTGTTAATTAAGGTCTCCTCTGTGGTAACCAATATGGATTGAGCTAAATTGATCCTTCTCTTCTTAGCATTCTTTTGAATGATGGCCTTCCTCTTTTGATCGTAGGAGATCGCATAGATGTCTACTACATCGTCTATCGGCTCTGGTATCTGTTGATCGCCCCATGTGAGACTATTTCTTAGGATACCCATGGTGTATACTTGTTCAAGGGAGGGATATCTAACTTCCTCACTATGCTCTATAGATCCGACCTCTATTTTCACTCATCAGGGATTTGAGTGTTAGGAATAATATAGGTGTCGGGTATAGGCTCATTGCTTACCTACTCGTCGGACGTAGAACTGTCGATTTTCTTCTGTGGAATTTCGTCACTCGGACCTGCTTCTACTTCTTGTTCGTGGGACTCCCTTGTGTCGAGGCCACCTTCGGACCCTATTTCCTTTTGTAAGACCTAATTGTCTTGGGCCTCGGGCTCAAGGGAAGTGGTTTTCTCGGGGCTTTCCTCATCTTGGACATGTACCAGGGAGCTATGAGATGGCTCCGGACTTTCTTCATCACTGTATACCTATATAAGTTTGCTAAGGGGATTAGGCACTTGTGTTTCTATTGACACCCGACCTATCTCTATGTGAATTCTTTCGCCTTCCGGGGAGTTGACCGATGCCATTGGGGATCCAGCGTTATTTTAGTCGTTGGTGTTATCAGGATTTAAGGAGATAGGGCCAATTGACTCTATCGGGACACTCTATATGGTAGTTGAAATCACAATACTTATGGTAAGGTGTGGGTTATCCTACATTCATCTCATTATCAGCTGACTTTGTCGGTACAAGAGTTCTGGCATCTCCGTGTAGTTCAAACTTCAGGGGAATCCCTGATGTGTATCGAGGATTCCTGGTTGACTCCCATGGCTTCAATGTCTCCTTGTGGATCACTTATTCCTTCATCCAATTCATACGCTTCTTCTTCTTGACGGGTCATGCTGATCTCTTGAACTGTCTGCTCCAAAAAAGTTTCCTATTCTTCGTAGCTCATAGCTCTAAACTTGGTTCCTCGAGGATCAACTTTCCTAGATGCCACCACATTCCAGTATTGAGCGTTCTTAGTAAAAATTTCATCCTCGAACTGGTCATGGGCATAGGTCCAACATGATGATACCTACGAGGCATGTTGTAGAACCAATCCCTTGGGATCGTGTTTGCGAAATTGGCCAGTTTGGAACCAAAATTCCAATTGACCTAGCCCGAATTGTTTAGCATGTGCGATATCTTTGACCATGCAGAAGCCGATATGAAACCCATACGGTATGAAAGCTTGCTTCTTGTATTTTACAAAAGTTGCATTGTATTCTTGTAGGATGGTTTGATAGAAAATATCCCCTAACACTAGCCGGCCGGGAACATAAATGGGTAATAAGTGGGGTGCCCTTGTGGCACTGAAAACCCTGATGTAGGTTTCTCGTTCATCTAAATACCAATGGCCAATTTTGGCTATAACGTTCTTTACTTCATATGACAATCTAGGGCATTCTTTCCTGAAGAGAAAGAAGTAAATGCATGCAATAAATTGATCACAGATAATAGCATAGGATTTCTTGTACCTGTTTTCCCATAGGATGTTGAAGTATACATGGACTGCAAGCTTTGAAGAGTGCCAATTCAGGTTCATCCCAGTGAAATCATTCCTGGAATAGATGATGTTCAGTAGATACGAGGCCATGTAGAAGGTGGGGGTATCTCCCTCCTTCGGCACCTGAGCCTGTCTTATGTAGGTGCTCAACTGTTTGGAGATTATGGCACCCCAATTGAAGCCTGTACCTGAAATGGTGATTGTAAAAGCTAGAGGCATCCAAGCCTCTGAAAATCACGAACAGTCTTTCTCCCCATGTAACTTGCAGAGTAGAGCCATGAGATATATGTATGGTTCCCTGATATTGGTTGTTGGGTACCAACCAATAGTCCGGTTCGTGAATTTTGTGTCTGCTCTCCACCAAGACGCCATGATTTCGCTAGTATCGTGTGACGCATAGAAACTCAGGATGAATTCAGTGCTCAGTTTTAACTCAAAATATTTGAGCTTATAGTAAGTTTGAACCTATGATGGTAGGAAGACCTTGATGCATTCATCGTTATCATCATTAATCAAACATTTTTGGGCATCAGTGTGGTCAACGATCCACTTCAGGAGCTCAATGCAAGGAAAGACTGGAGACCGAATTGCCACCATGTGTAGATAATCCTTGCGAATGTTGGGGAGGACCTCATCGTCGAGCTTCCTTGTTTCAGGATCACTATGCAGGTTATATTCAAGGGGTTCTTCCTTCTTGATTTTCTTGAAAACTTCTTCCCAATGAGGAAATGCCATATTGGCTCCAATACTTTCCTCTGTGTCTCCGAAATCTAGGGGTTGGACAAAGGTCTCCTTGGTGATTGTCTTAATGATGGACACTGGCTTGGGAGAAAATTCTAATTGTCTCACAACTGCTGGGGAGGAGCCTTCTCCTACTTATGATTCTTGCAACTTAGGGGCTCTTAGCGATTTCCTGGTGGAAGGCTTCTTCGGAGGCATTGTTCCTACAATTTAAAAATGCCTTTTGAACATGTGTATAGAATAGCATTGGGTGCATACATATAACAATGGAATGAATTAAAATCATTAGTGGATACATACCTATAATGCTTTCTAAGATAATTGCTTAATACTCATTGAACTTTGGGCATTTCCTCCGGGTTGTTGGCTTCACTCTTCTGATTGTTCTGAACTTCTTGTTGCGTAGAATGGGACCGTGCATAATGAATTGAATAGGATATAACTGGAGAGATACTACCAGCCATATCAATCAGTTAATACAAGTAATAAATGTAAATTCAAAATAAATTACCCTCGAAATTATGCAGATAAACATTAATTGGTTGACGATGGAGGTGCAGAGGAGGATGCATTGTATCGACGGGTTTAACGGTTCCTTTTTGATTCGCGCATGAATTAGTAACTAATGTTTGATATACAAATTAACTACTAGCTTTGAATGTGGTGTATTTGACACATACGGAGGTAAAACATCTCATCGCGTCACACTACCCCGTCGTAGGGATCAGGGATCGACTACTATCTGAGTGCATACTTATATTGATATTCTCTTGATAGAAACTCTGACACTAATGATATCGGTGTTGGTAATTAGGGAAGAAACAAGTATGCAACTTATCGGTGGGCCTTCACTTAGTGATCCTTTATTTTTGAAAATTGTTTCGGGCTTCGGCGATCAACGATGTTTACTCCTTACCTCTGCTTGGTGCTCACTATTACACTTTTCTACATAAACCGAATGGATCAATCTTCGGCGAAATCCTTCCTGGGACTATTCATAGGAAAGAAACGCTTTCATAGGTCGACGTTGATGAAGGTCATTACTTGGCTATTTTGACTTTCCAAATGATTTTCAACATCTTACAACTTTTACCGATGTCGAACCTTTGAAGCGCATTGGGGAATCTTCTGGATCGCCAATTCCTTGAGTGGTTGTCAAGTCCTCTTTATGGTTAAGATGAATCTTTGTTACAAGTCCAAGTAAACTTTAATTAATTCAATCAGGAAACGTATAAGATTAAGTGAAGGTATCAGTTTCATAACTCAAGTGAAGACGGTCGATGCAAGAGATTGAGTGGTACCCAAAAAAGAAGAAAAGTCACAGACCCTTTTTTCTAGGGTGTGTTGAGTGCTCAACAGTTCCATTAGTTCAAGTGTACTCATTATGTATGGAGCTCTTGATATAGGTGCAGAACCAAACATGAGATCAATTGAGAAATCAATATCTCTTTTTGGAGGTAGACCTGGTATCTCTTCTAGAAAGACATCCTTAAATTCTTGGAGTCTTGGATAGTCTTCAATGTTTAACTCTTTTTATATATAGATTCCAATACATGAACTACGTATAAATGGAAACCTTTTCTGGAACTCCTTTTTAACTGTAAGGATGAAATCCATCTAATAGAAATGGTTCTCAGAGTACCTTTCATTAAACTTGGATTCCCTTCATCATCTATGTATTCAAAGGTCTTACTGTAGAATCCAACTTTACTTTATGTGTTTTCAACCAATCCATGTTGATTAAGGCATCATATGAACCCAAAGGTAAAATATTCAAATTCACCCTTGTGAATAGTCCATTCATTTCCACTTGACAATCTTCTATAAAATCACTAACCTTTCTCTTTATTCATGTAGCCAACTGAACTAACCAGGATTTCTTGTGTTTGGTTTTTTGAAGGATACATGTATCAATAATCTTAGGTGCAATGTATCTATGACTAGATCTAGGGTCAATTATAATAGAAATAGATTTATTAGAAATCTTGCCATCAACTTCCACCATTGATGCCTGGTGGTCTACCTATCGATCCTCTAATGCAACATATATTTTTGGAATAGTCTTTGCTACACCATTCACTATTGCAACTTTTTATATAGTATAGGTAGTCTTCTTAGTTTCCTGCCTATGAGGACAGTCCCTGAGAAGATGTTCTTCTCCACATCCCCAACACTTGAGAGGCCCTTTCGAAGGATCCCTTGGATTTCCTGCTATTGACTATGTTGGTTTGTTTCCACTCTGAGATGGAAAATTCTTCTAATATATGCTTCATGTTAGATGATTTGGTTAAAAAAAAATTATTGATTCATAAACTGCAGATGCTTAAATCCTTTCATAAACAGTAGAGGAAAAGGATACAGAAGCCCTGAAGAAAGAGAAAGAGGAAGTCTTAGAGAAACTACTAGTTGCGCGGTACTTTGTAACCGCTTATGAAAATGAGAAGGATGAGTTATGGGTGATGCTAGAGGAGGACAAAGAAAAGATACAGGGAGAAAAGGACTAGTTGCTCGCAGAGCAGATTGCGGTCAAAGAAGTGTTGAGCATAGCACTTTTCTCTATGCCAGGCTTGGCATAGGGGGAGCATGAGGAAGTTGAGGTTCAAGTGATGAAGCTCGTTGAGGCCATCCAGTAGCTTCAAGCAAGGGTAACAGAGTTGGATATCCAAGCAGTACCAAGCACTCTGCAGGAAGTGCATGACTAGAGGGAGGAAGTCGCTAAGAGTGCAGTTGGAAGGCTCAAGGCCCTCACCTCATAATGAAAACAATTGAGCGACAGAAGAATTCATACCTATGAATGCCTCATGAAATATCAAAAGATTAGTAAGTTAGAAGCACGGCTACAGGAGGTGCATCAACATGCACTGACAGTATAAGCGCAGATGAAGTCTCTCACTACAATCAAGAGAATGAAGATATCACAAGAACAATGCGTGGCCCAGCAGAAGATTACTTACATCCAAGGCAGAGTAATGGAAGTCACCTAGAGGCTACAACTGGTGCAGGATGAATCCTACATGGTGTTTGAAGAGATCGAAGGACAAGGTTCTCAACTAGACCAAGTGGTTGTGACAATGGAACAATGCCTGGAAGGGCCTGTTACAGAGAAAATGATCCAGGAGTTCGCTGAGAAGGAAGCTCAGGTGAAGAAGCAAGTCGAGGTAGCTCGAGCTAAGCTCCAAGCCTTTGAAGCAGTATTTCCCAGATCTTAGTGACTGAAGATGAGTCATAGGTGAGTGTTGGGGGCTTGTTGGCCGTCGACCAATTTTTGAGGAAACATTGGTCAGGTTTGGCCACTTTTCAGATTTTGACGTAGTGATTGACGAAGGAGCGGCCAAGCAGAGCTGAGATCACAGGATCTCACTAGTTTTGTGGGTTTTGTGGACCCATCATGTGGTTCTTAGGGTTTTGTAACGAGTTATGGGATGTCGGGCTATGGATTTAGCCATGATTAGGCATTTTTGTAAATGTAAAATTATAAATAAGAATAAGATTGTAAGGATGAGTAGTGGTAGAAGGGGATGCAATTGGCTAAGTGAAAGAGGCAAGTAGTTCTGAGTTTCTTTGTACAACAAAACATGTATGTAAGGATTTGTGCTTGATAGAGGAGTTGGCTATGTGCCTTGAACTGATTTTGGGAAGATGGATTTGGTGCTTAGTGCGCAGATCGCTTTTCTGGTGGGAAGCTTGGATCCATGGCTTAGTGCATAGGAGAACACGAATGTAAGATATTGAAGCCTAATAGAGAAGAAGAAGTAGTTGGTGGACGTAGTCCCACACTAGGGTGAACCACATATATCATGTGTTGATGGTTTTCTTTGTGCTATGATGTTTATGTTGCGGATCTACTTAGTGAATTGGTTGTTATGTATAGATAGATATATGAATGCTTAAGTGATTTATTCATGTTGGATGTGCTAGATCTAACTTATGATGCTAAGTGCAATGTTTATTTTGTCATTTTTACTGCACCGATTTATACTTAGGGTTTGTTCTATGATGTGAATGAAGTTGATAATTAATGCACGTTGTTCTTAAGTACTCTGCAAAGTAATTGTAATCACAGATCTGTGTCCTGGCTTGGTTACAGACACCTAAGTCCTGTAACCCCCCCTACCTCTACCTCATGTGAGACTTCGCATGCTTCGCAAGCATTTTCGAAAGGACGGGTAATTAGGGTTTTATTGGTGCGATGTTGAGCGTTGAACCCTATTTCTGCCCCTGTGCTAACAAATGGTTCCATTGTCGGTACCTGAAATAGTGATTGCTGGGAACTAAAGGAAAGAAAATATAAGCTCTGTGTGTAGATCTATTGTTGTAGTGCGCAGTATTCTACTTGAATTGTGAAGATTTTTTCTAAGAAAGAAACCCAATCTTAAGAAAAGAGGTAAGATCTTGAAAGAGGTAAAGCTTTGTGCTTTGATAAGATTAAGATAAGTAAAAAAAATTGTTTCTAAATCATGAATCTAGGTATGTTTGATAGATTATGTCCTAGTCTAAAAGCTAGGGTACAGTTAGAGGAAAACGTTGATCTGAATAAATTTGATAGAAATGAAGAAAGATATGGTATTCCTATGCATAGAAAGAATTTTTGGACTAATAAATGGATGCATGAACCTATAAAGATTTTTTGCAGATTGCAGGCCCATCACTGTGATCCTAGTGCGCAGTACACGAGAAGTTGGGGAAATTACAAGAGAAAGAGAGGATTTATATTATGTTATAACTGCAGAAGACTGGGGCATCTTGATAAGGAATTCCCTAGTATAGGTCCTATTTGTCTTTGTTGTAAAATTGTTGGTCATGAAGTTGAGGATTGTCCAAAGATGATTTATAAAGTTGAAAGGATGAATATGAGACAATAAAACTATCAAGAGACTAAGAGCATATTAGAAAATCAGAATGAGAAAGAATCAAAGAAAGTTCAGACTACATTAGAACAGTTGATGAAAGATCACAAAGATATCAATTTATCAGAGATCTTGAAGGAAAACAAATGCATAGATACAATAATAGGAGACTTCGACCTAGACTGTGTCCTGTATGAGGAGACACAAGTGAATATTATGACAGAAATTACTTGGGAAATTTTGGGGAAACCTACTGTGATAACTTCATTGGGAATAATAGGCTTGTTTAAAGGAAATATTATAACCTTATGTAGAAGAGTTACTAATGTACCTATTATCATCCATGGAACATCGACTGAAGAGGAATTTAAAGTCATTAAGTTTGTTGAGAATAGCGCCCCTTTCCCCCTTTTTCTAGGCAAGACTTGGATTGAGAAATATGGGATCAAAAGGAAAGCAAAGGAACTAGCTAAAGAAAATAAAAAGCAATAACTAAGGGATTTCATAGATAGAAAAATAGATCGACCGATAGAAGAACAAGAAGTTAAGTCGAAGCAACAGAATGCAAGGGAACTAGTTGTCGAGGTTGAAAGAGTGCACGAAGGTTTGAAGTACATATCCATGAAAGAAAGAAGTATATCAGTCCAGGAAATAGTAAGAGAGGGGATATTAACTTCGAACCCCTTGAAAGTACATCAACACTGTGAAGTCACTATGATAGGAGAAACTAAGAATAAGAATGGGAAGAGAAATCTAGAAACAGTTAGAGAGACTCAGATCACAGGAAAGAATGCAATGAAGCTCAGTAAGAAGAAATCCAAGTTAGAAAAGCTATAGGAAGTTACAGACAAGAATTCTCAGGTGGAAGTCTTGCAAGCTTTGAACCTTAATTAAACAGCAGAACCACGCAGAATGGGACTTCGCCCTGGCAAAGCTATATGACCGTTGGAGGCACCCCGACCATTATAATGACGCTCCAAATGGATAAGAAACACATTTATTGGTGGATAGATCATCATTGGATGTTGATACCATGCCATAATGGATGGATTCGCATTGATTGAGGCATCCCTATCCACTGGAGGAATCTATTACGACACTTTCTTATTTAACCCGTCGTATATTGCACCAAGACCACTTTTGCCACCTGTAATTATTTGAGCTAACAGAGAAGTTATTGTATGTGTCGAGTTGTGCTATCAGACATCATTGTCCTTTTTTCTACCACGCTATCCATTCACCTACCCTAAACTATTTGTTAATAGTGAGAATGTCGACCAAGTGCACTAAGCCAGAGAAGTCCATTGAATAAGTTCTAAAGAAGTTTATGGTTGATAATGCTATGTCTAAAGGAGTACAAGCATCATCGACCAGGGGAATACAGGCTTCCCCTTCGACTGGATGACATTCGAAATGTGCCAACCCCATGAATGAGAAGTGAATTAATCATCACGATGATCTAGCTAATGCAAAGAAGATCATGTAGATCTTACCGAATTATATATTGCCTTTGGTTGTCACGGTTAACTACGACAACAATCCACGAGACTTCGAGTAAACATTAATCACCACGTACATTCTGAATGGAATACGTGTAGTTGGAACTCAGTTAGGACAGATCCCAACACTAAATAACAATGAATTTAACCTTGGAGACAGAAAGAACCATGCCATGCTCACACCCCATAGATATTTGTTGAAGACGACTCAGAAGAAACCTCACATAGTCTCTCAGCCTTGGATTAAGGAGTTGGCACAGTCCATGATACTGAATGTCATGAAGATTCCTCATTTTGGATGACATCAGGAGGTTAACACTTGCATTAAACTTCTCTTTTTGTGCTATCATGGTGGATACCTATGGCTTGATAGGAGGATTATAGTGGATCTGGTGTTGATCCATCGAATTATAAGATTGAGCATGTAGGGACCCGACCCTCAAAATTTCTACCCAAGGAAGACCTCAGATCGCTCCATGGCATAGCGCATCAAAGAGGCATACGAAGAATTTGAGAATGGAAAGAGAGGCTACAAGGTAGCCTCTATCCAGGATGGCGCAGTGTGGCTCGCCTGCCAGCTCATAGCTGGCAATCTTGTAATAAAGAATCACCCCACGCAGGTCACCAAGGTCGTGGTGGACCTCGCAAGGAAATGCGTGGAGGGGATGTAGATGAATTGGGTGATTTAACTCATCAATGAGCTTGATAAAGACTATCGTGAAGCACAGGATCAGGGATACAAGTTCCACTTCAGTTGGCTACTCGTGCTGATTGCATTTGTTGCTTGGAAAATGTTGGAAGTAGCCACCTTCCTAGAGATTGAATCGTTGGAGTTGTTGGCCATGAAGTTCTCAACCTTATGGTATATGAATGACATGTCAAAGCAATGGCAGTCCAACACAATGCTCCATGCCTACTATCATCATGACACCATGCACATTTCACTAGTACAGACCACTAGCTAAGTTTCGTGCAGATCCACACTTTATTTATATCATTGTGCACAAGGATGAGAGCAAGGAATAATTATAGTCCTATTACAAGTTGATCGACGAAGAAACGGAGCAGATCACCAAGGAATGGCCAAAGGAATTACATACACCTTTTTATGATGCAGAACTCTCAGAATTTGACATCATAAGAAGCCCCTTGGTCACCAGGTTTGAGCACACAGGACAGAAAAGTGTGAAGAAGAAAAATAAAAAAGAGGAAGTTCATAACATAGAGACTGATGAGGAGGATAGAGCCTCATAAGAAAGTGGACCTGGCTCACCCACAGGAGGAGGAGGAGATGAAGTAAATCAAGAAGTAGGAGGGGTAGAAGGAGAAAAGCGAGGAGAAGGTGAAGCTACACCACAGAAGGATCCCCCTACCGAGACAGAAACACCGAAGAAGATGAAGGTTTATCCACATAAACATTTGGAAAGAAAGAAGACCCATGCCAGTAATCCCTAGCTAGAGGCTATGCTCACAGAGGATGATATCGGTCTAATCCGTGGAGTAATGGAGGATGTGTCTGAATATCTCTTATAGAGATATACATCAAATAAGGAAGAGTTGTATGTAAAGGTCGAGAAGGAGATAAGGAGATACAATGAGTTATTCAAGTTATCCATGCAGTGCCTACTGCGTCGAAGATTGCAGGGTTGGGGGATTAGCCAGCCCAACTTCGAAGACTTGCAGATGCAATAGAGGCTCGACTTCATAAAGTCTAAGAGGAGAAGGAAAAGGATATAGAAGCCCTGAAGAAAGAGAAAGAGAAAGTCTTAGAGCAACTACGAGTTGTGTGGTACTATGTAACCTCTTATGAAAATTGGAAGGATGAGTTACGGGCGATGATCGAGGAGGACAAAGAAAAGATATAGAGAGAAAAGGACCAGTTGCTCGCAAATCTGAATACAATCAAAGAAGTGGTGAGCAGAGAAATTTTCTCTGTGTCAGGCTTGGCATAGGGGGAACATGAGGAAGTCGAGGTTCAAGTGATGAAGCTCGTTGAGGCCATCCAATAGCTTCAAGTAAGGGTACCGGATTTGGAGATCCAAGCAGTACCAAGCACTCCACAGGAAGTGTGCAACCAAAGGGAGGAAGCCGCTAAGAGCGCATTTGGAAGGATCAGGGCCCTCACCTTAGAATTCAAACAGTTGAGTGACAGAAGCGCACAGACCTACGAATTCCTCATGGAAGATCCAAATCTTAGGAAGTTAGAAGCGCAGCTACAAGAGGTGCAGTAGCAGGCACTGACAGTACAAGTGCAAATGAAGTCACTCATTGCAGTCGAGAGAATGAAGAGATCACAAGAACAATGCGCGGCTGAGAAGCAGATTACTACCATCTAGGGTAGAGTAATGGAAGTCACCTAGAGGCTACACTTGGTGCAGGATGAAGCATGAGCAGTGTTTGAAGAGATCGAAGGACAAGGTTCGCAACTGGACCAAGTGGTTGTGAAAGTGGAACAGTGCCTGGAAGGGCTTGTTATAGAGAAAATGATCAAGGAGTTCACTGAGAAGGAATATCAGGTGAAGTAGCAAGTCGAGGTAGCTCGAGCTAAGCTCGAGGCCTTCAAAGCAGCATTTCCCATACCTAAGTGACTTGGGATGAGTCATATGTGAGTGTTGGGGGCATGTTGGCCCTCGACTAAGTTTTAAGGAAACATTGGTCAGGTTTGACCACTTTTCAGACTTCGACGTAGTGATTGAGGAAGGAGCGCCCAGGTGTAGCTGAGATCATAGGATCTCACTGGTTTTGTGGTCTTTGTGGACCCATCATGGGGTTCTTAGGGTTTTGTAATGGGTTATGGGATGTTGGCCCATGGGCTTACCCATGATTAGGCCTTTTTGTAAATGTAAAAGTATAAATAAGAATAATATTTTAAGGATGAGTAGTGGTAGATAGGGATGTAATTGGCTAAGTGCAAGAGGCAAGTAGTTATAAGTTGCTTTGTGCAACAGAACATGTGTGTAAGGCTCTATGCTTGATAGGGGAGTTAGTTATGTGCCTTGACCTGATTTTGGGAAGGTGGATCTAGTGCTTAGTGCACATATCACTTGTTCGGTGTGAAGCTTGGCTCTATGGCTTAGTGCATAGGAGCAAATGAATGTAAGAGATTGAATCCTAATAGAGAATAAGAAGTAGTTGGTGGATGTAGCCCCACATTGGGGTCAACCACGTATATCATGTGTTGATGGTTTTCTTTGTGCTATGATGTTTATGTTGTGGATATGCTTAGTGCATTGATTGTTATGTGTAATAGATAGATCTATAAATGCTTAAGTGATTTATTCATGTTGGATGTGCTAGATATAACTTATGATGCTAAGTGCGATGTTTATTTCATCATTGTTACTGCGTTAATTTATACTTAGGGAATGTTCTGTGATGTGAATGAAGTTGATAAATAACGGATGTTGTTCTTAAGTACTCTATGAAGTAATTGTAGTCACAGATCTGTGTCCAATATTGGTTACAGACACCTACGTCCTATAACCTCCCTTCCTCTACCTTGGGTGAGACTTCATCTGCTTCACAGGTGTTTTCGAAAGGGTCGGTAGTTAGGGTTTTGTTGGTGCGTTTTTTAGCATTGAACCCTGGGTCTTCCCCTGTGCCAACATCATTGATTTCAAATGAAGAAAGAACTATGTTGTGACATTCATGAATGTCATTGATGACAAACACAAGGGGTGACTGTAAATATATTGACCTTCTTCAAGCCTCCTATGATTTTACCTTAAACGATATCACCATAACAAAAAGATGATTGTGCGCAAACAGGAAGGATTTAAGAGAAATGGAAAATGAAAGATAGACGAGCTGGAGGAGAAAACATTTAAACAAAGAATTGAAATATGTATGGCATAGGGGAAGTGGTAGTGATGAGATTCACAAAGGAAGACCTTGGTGGCCTAATCAAAGAATTGGTTAAATTGATATATCCCATATTTATGAGGAAAAATTGTTTCCATAAGTTTATAATGCAGAAGAAGTGTTATGAAGTTTGAATGTTAGCGGGAAAGCCACAAAACCATGCGTGAGGGGTTAACATTTAGAGGATTAAATATTGACCATTGAACGTCAGAGATCAACAACCAAGAACAAATGTCATATGGCCCAGCAAATCAAAATATAGAGTGAAATTTATAAACAAAATGTTATAATCTCCAATGGTGCGATGGCCTAGTAGGATGGTGGGCTGGTAACTCGGTAACATACCAGATGTAGAAAAATGGTTGATGTGCAGTGATTAGATATTTTGAAAGATAAGTGACCCAGTGAGATCATTTCCAGGTGAATATGCCACGTGTCAGGACAAGTGTAGTCCACGTGGAGACAACATGTCAGTGCATGTATTATTCCACATCACATCAGCATACCAAAGATCAGGGATTTAGAGAGTTAGCATGGTGGAAAATGTATTGAGAGATTGGAATTATGGTACCTTGGTGGTCTGGTGGTTCCAGTGATCGATATCAACATATTGGATATCAGATTGAGAAAAAAAATTGTGAGTGGAATGTTAAATACCATGTGAGACACTAGGTCGGTGGCCACGTCAATGCCATGTGCCATGATAAGTAAGTGCCACATAATTCAATAGAGGTAGAGGAAGTCCACACCATCACAAGCAGCTCTACAAATTCCATACACAATGCCACATGTTAGGCATGTACTTTTCCAAGTTAGATAGCACACATAAAAGGGTTCCACATGGAGACTACATCATATAATATGTCACACCAGTGTAATTAGGAGTATGTAATGCATGCACGTGGTTAATGTATCGGTGGCCTAGTAGTCTAATGGACCCGGTGCCTAGAACCTGGACAATAAGGTTCCATACCCGACTGATAGTGGTTCAACATGAGGTAAAATCATATGTGTGGTAGGCCAATGGACTGGTGTCCCAGTGCCCCAATAGGTTGGATTGGACTAGACCGAAGCAATGTTAAAGAACATTGTTGAAATAACTAGGGGATGACATCTCGAGGACCTGAGTAGCCAACAAATCAGTAATCCTGGTAGCCAGATGACCCAGTGTTACACATTATTTTTTTCAACCCTATGACCGTTAATGATGTACACCTATCCTTTGTCTTTAGAAAGATCAATTGCCTTAATCCATGAAGAAGAATGAAGAAAAAATTTCCCAAAGAGATGAAATTATCTTTTCCTTTGTAAAAAACCATGTAAAGAAGGATCATCACACCTTGCTCTACGATGAAGGTGAGAAGATATAGAATTGATGCAGGTTGCACCACAGTGTCCTGCGACATCATATCAATTTTCTTAGTGTTAATGGTGCGTTGATCACCTGTACGAAGAAAAAGAGAAGCTTCTTGACGCTTCTACAATAGAAGATTCAAGGGTGAGGTGTCCTCCAATCAGTCTGGATCTGAGTTCCATCGCTATTCTAGTGGGATCATGCTAACCTCCTCACCCTATCCTTTTTAGCTTATAAAAGGGGGGGAGTTCTCATGGGGAAAGTTAGCTTGGGAATGGTTAGAGAATTTTTGGAACTTCAACTTAGTTATAGAGATTCAAATAATTAGATATTAGTCTAGCTAAGAGTTTGGATTAGATTTCTCTATAGCTAATTCATATGGAGTGTTTGGGCCTATATTGGATTTGAGCTTCACTTTGTCAAGTTGAGATCATAAGTAGTTGTCAAATCTACAGTCTCAGAATCCATGGAGCAGAAGTGTGTGGGAAGCAAGGAACTGTTGGAAGGGACCCTACAACATTAAGGCATTGATTGAATTCTCCTTTTAATATTTCTAATATAGTAATATATTTCTTTCCCATAAAATTGTCCTTATTTTATTGTATGACTCCTTGATCACATACATAGGTTTTGTTAAGTATACATTGTTTCTTTCACGTCATTGGCTTATATATTTTTATAGGTTCGGCATCCCATAATCCTTGAAACAGAGCGAGGATGACACTAGAAAGGAAAAGCGACATTTAAAAGGTATGTCATTTATCTCTTCTTAGTTAGTATGCTTGACAATTAAAACTTAGGGAAAGCTTTATATTATGTCTTGTTTTGTTCTAGTTTCAAGGTGAAACTAGGGAGATCTGTTTGTGTCTGCACGTACTGATTTGTCCTAAAACATCGAGTGGTCCCAACGATGAGGATGACTGAAGAAAATATTGACATTAGTGATTGAATCCATGAGTGATCCAATGGATGATAATGGATCGGGGTATCGATGCAGAGGTGATGGCATGATCCCGTAGAGAAAAAGGCTCAGGAAACAAATAACCTGGTGGTTCTAGTGGTTGATGGTCAGACCAGATCATAACAAGATAATATTTCACAAGGAAAAATATGGAAATGTCCCTAGTTCCCCGATGGTTTCGATATCCTAGGAATGTAGAATATGATCAACGGTCGTTATTTTTTTTAGGAATCTGACAATTGTTGAGAGTTAATGGGTATACAGTGTGTCTCGTATCCCAGTGATTCCAACTACCCGATGATGTAGTGAACCATGAAGAAATGAAATCAGTGATCATGAGTAAACCCAAGGGGAGATTGGATGGTTGTTGAGTGATGAGGCTTCTTGTTGTGTGGTATGATGGGTAGAGAAAAACTCGATGACCACTATCAAATTCAAGGTTATGCATCAGATGATTGATAAGTTTTGAATCTTATGCTATATTATGTGAGCAAATTGCACATGAAACCAAAGGGGGATTTTCTGGTTTTGAAGGATTTGTAAACATCGATTTTTATAAAAAAGCATGGATCTGGAGCCAACCTAATGAACTATTTATTCTTGTGGACAATTTTTTTAATGTATGGGCTCTGTAAGTGATGAATCCATAATCATTTTGAATTAGAGTTGTAGTTCAATGGAGAGTATGTGAAAATTAGAGAGATAAGGTTTTGAGGCTTGTGAGAGTGTGCGGTCTGATGGAAGGAAGTGAGAAATTATGAAATTGCAAAACTAGAAGTTGAAGAATACAGATATGGAAGAAATGTAAATAATGAATATCCAATATATTAAGCATACTAGAGAATTCAAGAAAACCTTCCAAAGAAAATTAAGGAATATAATTATTTTTCAAGGTAGTAAGGTGGAGAAAGGAAGGAAATCAGTGTCTTCTACAGATTGGTGCCTGCAAACATTGTTGTGATAGGTTGGAGCCTGCAAGAATTGATGATTTGGTGCTCAACTAAGGGGATTGGTGTCTTCTGCAGGTTGGTTCCTGCAAAAATTATTTCTGAGTTTGTGCTTAGGAGAGAATATTTGTGTCTCTTGCAGGTTGGTTCCTGCAAGCATTGTAACTATGGGTTGGTGCCTACATGATTTTATAAAATTATTAATTTTTGGTTTTCTCCCATTCGGTTTTCCACTTAAAATATTTGTGTACTATGATTATGTTAAACATGGTTAGTTCTTTGCATTGTGAATTATAATCTCTGGAATGTTTAATCAAAGTTGAAAAGAGTTTTAAAATTTCTAAAATTGTGCAATATTGATTCACCTCCCCCCCCGGCCCCCCCTCTCAGTATTAGTGTATATTCCAACAATTGGTATCAACGAAGGTTCCTTTAGAAATAGTCTAAATATTAGAAGGTAGATTTCTATGGCATGCATGGACAACCAAGATAGAGTCTCCAAATATCCATTCTTTGATGGATCAAATTATACGTTCTGGAGCATCATAATGAGAGTATATCTGCAGTCATTGGGATATGATTTCTAGAAGGCATACAAAGATGGATACACCACCCTTGAAAGTCACATTTATGATGTAGGTGTTAATAATATTAGTGAAAATAACTCCAAATACATGAATTCTATTCTCGATGGATTAGCAAGCTCATAATTTACTAAAGTCAGGCATTGTGTATCAACAAAAGAAATTTTGGATAATTTGCAAAATACATATGAGGGGAATGAGAAAGTTAAGAAGGAAAAACTACAAACTCATAGGGGACGATTTGAAAACATCAAGATGGGAGAAGATGAAGATACAAAATCCTACATTCTTCATGTGGATGAAATAAACAACACTATCAAAGGACTAGGTGAAACCATGGATGAACAATTTTTTGTACAAAAGGTTCCCATGACACTTCCTTCAATATTTGACCCCAAGGTATCTTCCATTGAAGAAATGAAGGATTTAGACAATCTAACAATGGATGAATTACATGGAATCGGTATGGCCTATGAAATGAGATCTATGAAAGAAAAACCATCAAATCATGAGGCAACATTCAAGGCATCAAAAGGAACAAGCTCAAAAGGACACCAAACATATGACTCCTCGGAAGAAGAGTCAGATGCAGAGGAAGAAAACTTCATCAAGAGGCTCAATAAAGGAACTAGAAAATACAAAGGCAAACTCCCTTTCAAGTGATTTGATTGTGGTAAAGTAAGACATTTTTCTACTAAGTGCCCATACAAAAGGAACTCTAATTTTAGAAAAAACAAAGATCATTATATAAGTGACAAAAATGAAGAGAAAAGGAAGAATTATAGGAAAAAGAAAAATTTATATGCACATGATGAAGGTAGATCCTCTGATGAAGAAGAAAACAACACTAAAGATGTTTTTATTAATGGCCATCAATGAATTCTTTGAAGATTAAACCTCAAAACATGAAGACCCTGATGAGGAAGTGTTACGAGGAAAATCACTCTATGGCATGGGGTAAACCACAACAGATGGAATGACTGCAGAAATCAACTCTAATATCAAGTATTCTATATAAATAAAATGCTAGCAAGATAAGGCCCAGAGCCTACCTCATCCAAACATTCGATGAAGACCATCGTTGAGCACACAACTCAAATTTTTATACCTGCAACTTGTCCTCAACAACCAAGATATGCAATCATATGGTGATAATATATAATGTTAGTATATAAAATAGAATAATTCATTAACATACATGAAAAATACGCCCATGGAATAAAAATTCAAATATTTGCAAGATATCGATTGGACGAGAAAATAGTATTTATATTAAAATAATCAATAGAAGTATACAAATGACAAACTTCTATGTCGGCACGTCTCGAAAACGAGAAACTAAGTCCCTTCCAGCTGGGCCTCCACAATGTCAATCCTCCACCAAAGGAAAGCTCATATAAAGGATACAATGAGGTTCTCCATCAAAGAGGGAAGAGCGTGGGGTTTGAACAATGTGTTCATACTTTCAAGGATAAAGGGATGCAGACTCAATGTGAAGTGAAATTTATCTAGAGTATATTTTCTCTAAAACTTGAATCCTCTCCTCTTCCATGTTTTGGATATGGATCAATTTATAGCCTTCAATTGGAACTGAAGGGCCTATTTGGAACATTTCCAGTATATGGAAGGTCAAGGATCATGGATCTCGTGATGTGACATGCAAACCCGACACAAATTTTAATTTTGAGCACCAAACGCGATGTTCACAGGTTGTAGTGGTCCAACCCACGTATATGCATGTTGTCTAACTGGTAGGGCATGCATATGTGGAAAAATGTGATTTTTTGGCTCTCGAAAGTACAAAAGGGGACATCAATTATGCATAGGGAAATTTAAATGTCATCCAAGAAAGTTGCATGGGGTGAGGAAAAATTAGCTATAACAGATTCCCCCTAATGCGTGAGGTCAGAGGAGTATCTGTGATGGCCGAAATACATTATAATTCCCAGAATTGGAGTGATGGAGACTCAGCTGGAAGTGATATCTTCTCATGAGAATATTACAATCCATGATGACTTTGTACACATGGATTCCAATTTGAATTACACTGCAGATCCATGTGGAAATATACCAAACAACTGTTCATGTCCATGAATAGGAAATGCAAGGTAGACACATGCCATACGTTGTCATAGTCATGAAGAAGGCCTAGTGGAAACTAGTCTCAAAAATGAATCTGAAGATATATTTATACAATGCAGTACAATCTAATCTCCCATGATCACTGAATTCATATAGGTATTGGTCCAATGAACGATAGAAACAACTCAAGAAATTTGCTACTATAAACTGATGTCTTCTACACTATCTGCCAAAGGTGAAAGTCTACATAACGTGAATAGAGGAGTTGATGTCAAACACAATGAGACTTCATTTGATTACTGGTCATTAAGGTATATCATTAATAAACATGAGACAACCTACCAATAATGAAAGTAGGTATCAAGGCATTGAGTACATTATTACAAGTGTGAATAAATGTGTTGAGGTCAAACACTTGAAGAATCCATCGATCATGAGACATTGATGTATTCCAAACTATATATGGTGGGAGAACCTTCCACTGATGACTGCAAGCCTCTAGGTACTCATAGGAATCTAGGCCTCATTTCCAGAATAAATGAGCTGAAATCGATGGAAGGAGACCCATTGAAAGGAGAGAATTAAGGCATCTCTCATCAGTCATCACGAGGTACCAATCAATATCTTGACAACTTGGAGGAACTTAGATTAAGAGGATGTTCACGAACCAATGACCCTGTGTGTCGTTTGCATGCACCATATGCAAGTAATGCATGAAAAAGACCCTCTAAATAGTATCCAATAAGGAATACTATCGAAAAGGTGAGGAAACCACCAATGAGGCTAATGGTATCCAAGAAACTGCACGAATCCCAATGTGTGAATAAAATTCTTTCCATTGAAAACAAGGGAAACCCCCCATTCAGTGACCAATGAGGAGATGTTGACTGTTGGGTTCAAGGGTACCTAACCATGATGAAAGTAAGACCAGAGTGCACGGTAGGACTACAACTTCATGTGAATCTGAGACACACTAAGAGTATGGCTGACATGCAAAGTCAAGAGTTATGAGGAATGGTCGACACAAGCTTATAAACTTCCTTTGAACAAGAGCATGAGACATATGGACAACTCAGGCAACATAAACTTGGTGATGAAACTTCGTGATGCAGGAGGCATAAAAAAACTCTCCATAGGGACTATAAGAATAACCAGTCGGATGAGTAAACTCTAAGTAATGAGATAATCTTCCTAAGGTCATGCTAAACCCAAACTATGGATGAAAATGGACTCAAAATTTTGTTCTATGTTCAAAGGCAACACAACTGCTGTCGATATAAGATAATATTATTTTTCCACCAGTCTTTTTTTTTTTTTTTTTNAGGCAAATGAATGTTATGATACAAGAGAGGAAACGAGTGTCGCAAGTAAGCAACCATCTCCAAATAGTGGAACGTACATATTCTTAATGCAAGGAAGTGAATGTCGGGCATGGACACTCGAGGGAATGTTTCCTCTTAGGGTACATGGTGTCAAGATGCAAAGGATATAAATAAGGCTCTGCCTGGATGGTGATGAAAATTGTTGAGGTAAGAGGCTTATAACAAGAAAGTGAGAACTGGAAATAGGGTCAATACTGCAAGCAGGAGGATGGAATGCAATTACAACTTAACTCCAAAGAATGTCCTTTTTCATAAATTTAGTCCCCTAGGCCCAAATAAGTATAAAACAATACCCAGGAGAACTCTTCTAGCCAATGTTGACTAGAGTGTTCCTTTTTCTAAATTAGTCTACTTGGTCCAAAAAAGGGTTAAAATTAAACCAAATAGACAAGCTTTCAAAGAAATTTAACGAGTGTGAAAGAGACAATTTCACTCTACAATATTTTCTCTTTTGAGAGAGTCCAAAAAGAGCTTAAACAAGACTCGGTGGGAGTCTGATAGGTGAAGGTCAGAATTATTATGAGTAAGAATATGATGTTTGAGCGTAAAGTCATGTTAGAGCTATAAGGGGCTCTCGGTTCTATGGAATAACTTCTGCATGGGAACCAAATGGAATAAAGGCTATAACTAGGGCACCCATGTTTATTAAGCCTCTGCCATTCAATAACGACACTTCTAGTAGAAGTAAGAAGGTTCTATGTCGCTAATAAATGGGTTTGTACCTAAGGGATATGGATCATAGTCATAGGAAATGAAAATATGCAAAATGGATTGAGAACCTGTCCTATATGCTAGGGACAGAAAATACATTCCGAAGGCACGAATGGGCGATATGACACTAGAAACCACAAAAATCCCTGGACAAAACCACGAAAACCAACTCCTTCCACTGCACTATTAGTCCACTAGGTCAAAAAATTAGCACAAACTATATAAAGTGGATAAAACATTTCTACTAATAGTAAAAATGAACAATTTTACCATACCATTTGAGTTTTTTACCCACATAGTGCATTTTAGACCATTTTTCCCACGATCTTCAAGTGTTTATTGTGGGAGCTACGATCAATGGAATTGACAACCGTCTAGACCAAGTAAGTTCTCTTCCCCTCCTCTTCATTTCTAGTGGTTTAAATTTCAAATTAAGTCCTCATTTTTTGAGATTTTTAGGGTGAAACATATAAATTAGGGTGTATGTGAGCTATTGTTCATCAGTCGTGTATATGGATACATGTACATGGGAAAAGCAAATCCTTTTGTGTATATGTGGCCCTACATTAGAATGTTAACACTGCAACCCACGTACAAGTCCACAAACAAGTTTTTTTAATGGATTTAACTCAAAAAATGGTTTTATTTTTGCAGGATGGATCTTGAATGGAGAGAGAGGGAACATGAGGAGGTATATGCAGCAGTGGAAAGAGATGTGGGGGACCAACTGACTCTAAAAATATGTGACCTATATAAATTTTTGGCTGTCAAAGGAATGAGGGCTCAAGTGAGGTTACTCCAAATGCTCGTAAACTTTAGGGATCTGGAGACAGAGGCCTTCAATATCGATGGGAAACCATTGAGGATTGAAGTAGATGACATCTATTTTATTACAGGATTGTCTCACTAGGGCGAGGTGGTGAATCTCAAATTATGAGGAGTTGGAGGTGGTATGAACATAGAGGATTGAATTACCACCAATTGTGTTGCAGGAACATTAAAAGTAGGGAGCCAACTCCCCATCAAGGAGATTGAGAACCCGAGTTTGAATATCATCATTCTTGTCCTTACACAAATCTCAGGGTCGGGCTCGTTGCACCAAGCTTCAAGGCCACTCATTTTTTATGTAGTGGAATGCTTGCAACCCATGGTTTATGACTGGTGTACCTCACTGTTGACTAACATGAAGATTCAACTGATGGATTTCAAATAATGGAGAAAGATAAATGTTGGGTTTGCATTTATATTGTGTAGTTTTTTCTTTGAGCGGGTTCTAGGTTTGATCCCTAGAGTGGAGATCATTCCACATGGACCGCGCAATCTAGCCATGTCACGGTGGACCAACGTGATGAGGTGGTTAGGAGGTGGTAGGATGTCAACCCCCTACAATGATGAGTTCTTTTTCTGGTGGTGTCGACGGGTAACAGACATAGACAACTAATCTTATGCTAGGATTGACTACAAAGGGGATCTAGATATGCCTCTGCCACCAAGATCTGCCTACGGTGATATAGGTATGAATTTTTTTTGGATATTTAATTTTTTTGTGTTTTTTAAAAAGAATAAAAAAATGCAAATATTTTTGTATGTTATCAAGTATTAACAATTAATTTTTCATGCATATGTAGGTCTGCGATGACCAGACGGATTCCCATGACATCAATGGAGGAACTGGGGATATGAGCACATGGGAGGACATGCGGATAGAGTGCTACAAAATGTACAGGGGAACCTATCTTGTTTGACGCAAAATATTCATATGGTTTAGGTGGAGGATCTTCCAGAGGCTGTGCGAGGACAGGTGGTGGGTGTGCCTCATGCATGGGTGCGACTCTTCCGGCATCTCACAAACATCGAACTATGATATCATGATATGCATCTGGCACTAGAGGCGTAGATTTCATGGTCATATATATACCAACCATGTATGTATTTTGAGGTTGTGAGCCCCAATTTGTACTATGACACCATATTTTTTTGAAAACATGAAATATAAAATCATTGTTCCTTAGCTTTACTCATATATGTTACAATGTGTACATGGATGTGTTTTCTTTACTTTAGTTATGTGACAACTTCAATCTAAAACATAATTAGCATATGCATTGGATACATAATTAGAACTTCTAGGTATGTGATTATAAGTAATAAAATAAAAGTATCATTCCAAAATTCGTACCCGTAGGAATCATCGGAGTAGAGTAGGGTTTTGTACATGGTAACTGTTATTTAACTGACATACGACTAACTGGGATTCCATATGAACCTCTAAATATCGAACACCATGTGAAATGGCGTCACATAAGAGATCTATGACGGTGTTATAATAAACCAAATTATTCGTTGATGGTTCAAGACAAACGCCACTTGAAGACACTAGTTTTCCCTCGGGTGAGTAAATGACCCAAGCAGTGGAAGCCATGTTCTGTGTATGATGACTGGCACCGTCTGTGAATCCTAAGTAAATTGAAGACTCTGTTCACATCTTCCAAATAAGGAAAAACCTAATAAGCAAGCCGATGACACAAACGAAAAGATATATATACACTAAGATACACTAGTATACAAAGAGTCATGCCCAAGCTTGAGGGCTCAAGTGTAATATATTTTCAGGTAGATCCCATTTATGCACTCAGTTATCATATTGCCTTCATAATCCTCCAATTCATAGGCTCCTTTTTCTAAAACATGCCGCACGATATAAGGATCGTGTCACATGGGGTTGAACTTGCCTACCTCCAATGGTTCTTTGGCTTGGTCATACAAGAGGACCAAGTCACCCTCAACGTACTACCAAGGACAGATAGACCTATCATATTGAACCTTAACATTTCATTTATTCACTTTGATATTTGTAGAGGCATCTCAATGTTTCTCATCTAGGTGATCTAGGTACACAAGGCGTTCTTCAACATTGGATGTGTCAGGTAGGAGCTCAATTGCCAGTCTAAGGGATGGGATTTCACATTCAATCGAAAGGATTGACTCCACACCATGTACTAACTGAAAAGGAAAAAATCTGGTGGAAGTATTAACCAAGGTTCGATATGCCCAAAGCATAGGGTAAAGCATTAGATGTCAGTTAGATTTACTCTGGATGATAGTTTTTTGCAAGATGATCTTGAGAGATTTATTCACATTGTTGGATTACTAAGAGGGGGCGTGAATCAGTAATAGATAAATTTAATCATTTTTCAATATAAAATGCAAGTGTTATATCAATGTAGCATTATCATCCTGTTAGCGATATTTCTTGTAAAGGGGGATAGAACGCAAAAGATTGGGTTAAAAACCCACTTGTCCTAAGTTTTGGGTGATAATGCGCCCGCGGAAAGCGATGTGCAAGTTCGAGCGGCTGCGATTCGTGCGCCCGGATAAACGGCGCATGTTGAATTCTGGACCCCCCTCGCCATTCTATCTTTAAGCGGGGGGGGGGGTCCGGAATTGGGGGCGCACCTCTCCAACGGCCCAGATCAGCGCGCCCGGATCAACGGCGATGAAGACCATTCCGGACCCCCCCTGCCTTTCTACCTTTAAGTGGAGGGGGGGGGTCCGGAATCACATATGCACCTTTCCGACGGCCTGAATCGATGCGCTCAGATCAACGACGCTTGGACAATCTCTCCTTTCTTAGCTGCGTTGTACTTAGCCTAATGTGGGCCCCCTTCCCGTCATGTCAACTTGTGGACCATCCTCATTCTCGCCATCTGTCCTCTTCCTGGGCGTGCGATGAGGCTCACCCCTTTTTACCCTTTCCTCATCGACCGACATCTGTCACTCTCCCCTTCTTGTTATAGGATAAATTCGTGAGTGCGGACATAGACCAATCTCCCTAGATCCACCTGGATCTAGAACAAAACAAGACAGAATACTACTCTTTCCCTAGATCTAGACTATTGAATGAACTAAGATAAATGGATGGTGGACATACCTTGTGAATGCTCTCCTTAAATCTCTGTTGTTCCTCGCTCAACTTCAATGCTCTTGTGTCGTCCAATCAAAACAGTACAAACCAATTGAAGTACAAGCAAGTTAATATATTCAATACCTAGTCTATACATGTGATCAAGGAATCATGTAATAAGATGACATCATCATTATGGGAAAGGGACATATTCATGTATTGAATTAACTGAAAGAGAAATATACAACCTGAGCCTTGATGTCATAGATCTCCTTTCAATGGCTTCTAGTTCTGACACACACACTTGCTCATGTATGAAGAAAATCAACTACTTATGATGACCTTGCTCTTGTCTCTATCTGCTGCAGCATCAATTCTCCACACCATCATACACCAATTCTTCAATAGATTTCTCAAGCTTGCCAACTTAACCCTTTCCATGAGTATTCTCATCAATTTATAGGAGAGAATAGGTTAGTTGCTAGGATAAGAATGATCCCAATAAATCTGGAATGCCAGCTTCTGAACAACCATTCGAATACCAACTCACCCTTCTAGAAGATTCCCTTCTAGAAGGCTCGAGAATCTTAGCTTTTTCCTTTGTAAAAAGATGTTCGCACCTTGTCCATGATTACAGTGCAAGAAGTTCGCACCCTAGTTGAATGCAGCATGCGGGAATGTATCATTCTCGCAGGAGAGTATATATGCAGCCTGCGAACTATCTTCAAAACATGATTTCTGGAAATAGATAAGAGCAACTCTTTTCAGGAAGGAGTTCTTTAATGAGGAGTCTGATTTTCTATCATCATAACATCATCATGACATCATCACAATGACCAAAATCGTGGATAACAGAATGCCCCCCAAAGTCTGAGAGCGGAACTAGTGACAGTCGATAGACTTTGTAAGCTGCATGTGTGTGTCAAGAACCAAAAGCACATCTAATCGGAGACCTGCAAACATCTAAGATCAGCAGAATATCATATATACCAATTCCTGAGGTAGGCATTCCCATGCTCAGATCATAGACTGATGACATAAAAGACAAAGGTCATGGCCACCAATCATACACTGTGGATCCATGCAATCATAATGTAGCACAACCACCTGAATACACTGTGGATCTGTGTGATAAATAATCAAGATGACATAGCCACGAAGCATACACAGTGGATCTATGTGTCACAAAAATATACATACTCCATCGCAACCTGGACTATAAAGACAACATCCAGGGTCTTCAATCTCATCGCCCAAAAGTACGGATCTGACCATGTGATTACATGTGTCGAAGTCGAACATGGAAGACACCACTTGATTACCGGTCATTGATGTATACCGTTAACAAGTGCGAGGGAAATCACCATTAATGTCAATGACTCCCAAGGTACTATAGTACAATCCATCGAATGTGAATAAATGAGTTGATGTCGAACACTCGATGAAATCTTTCGATCAGAGGTCAATGATGTAAACCCACTGTCGAAAGCGAGAAACTTGCCATTGAGGCATGCAAGCTTCAAGGTACTAAATGATTTCTAAGTTTTGACTCCGGATAATGTGCTGAAGTCGACGGAACAAAACTCGTCACAGGAGGGCCTTGATGTATCCCCCATCAGTGACACGAAATGAGTAACAGAGTTTGATGGTGAAATAGAGCATGTAACAATTGGACTTTGGACACAGGGAAGGCCGACACAAAGTGAAAGGATGACTGCAGATGGCCGACTCAATAGAGGTTTTGAAACGGACAGCTCTTGAACATATGGACGACACGACCAATGATTTGGCAGTATTGACTCAAAAATGACACATGGAAAGACCTTGTAATCAAATCAAATGAGAGGCAAATGGATTTCCCAAACCAACTTCGGATAATGAATAGGGGGTGTCATGTTCAAGAGCGACACTTACTGCCAATTAAATCAAAGACGAAACATATCCCTTTCCCAAAAAAATTCCCCCACCATTTCTGGCAAGTACCTCTTTATTTTTACGCAAGCTTGAAGAGGATCACATATGCTTGTTGATATAAGCTCATCCTTCGGACGAGTCCCTCGGAGTATTTTTAACNGGGTGGTTCGGTCCCATCACGGGTCTGTCAATGTTTGTTTAACGAGTCCAGAGATAGAAAACTCGAAGGTTTTTCAAGATTATAGAGTTTGGAAAAACACTTAAAAGGGAACTCTCTCAGTGCCTTTTTCGTACAATAATCCAACAAGACCGAAAAAGGGTTAAACTATCGCTCGGAAGATGCGTAAGTTCAAATACTTTAACGATCATGAAAATAGCAAGGTCGCTCGGCAATCTTTTCATGTTTAGGGAGTCGTAAAAAGGGCTTAAAGTTAACTCTAGGGGGGTTCCTTTTTCGTGTAACCACATCGATCCCGGAAAAGAGATAAAACAACGCTCGATCTCATTCTAAGTTTTTCACAAGTGATAGAACAGATAAAAGGCACTTGAGGTTTTTAAATTAAAACCATAGAAAACCAAATAAACACACCATACTTCAAAAATTTTTGGATCCATAATCGCCTCGTTAGATGCCTGCAAGTCATTTTACTCACTTTCGCATTAATAATTAGGGTTAAATGGGCAAAATAATGAAATAAAAATGGAAAAACCCACTTTTAAAATAGTAAAAAGTGAATAAAACAATTTTACAACTCATTTTTACCATAGGTTTTTATCCATTCACCACTTTAGTGCAAAAATTTCCATATTACCTCCAATCTTCACCGTCAATTTCCGGGAGCTTCGGGGCGTCATTTCTCCAACCGTTCAGTCCAAACTGGTAAGTGTCCAATTCCTTAGCCTTTCATGGTTTTACTTTATGATTTCATTGGTTAAAATTGAAGTGGTTGGCCAAGTTTTGAAACCCTATGCGCGTGAAGGATTCTCGCAGGCTACCCATAGGGGGCCTGCGAGAATTCCTTATTCCCGCAGGTGGGCTTAAGGTAGGGTGCGGGAAATCCGCACTGTGTGTTATACCCCGCCTGCGAACAACGCAGAGTCAAAATTTTGCATAATGTTTTGACCAATAAAAACCAATTTTCTCACATTTTAAGATTACTAATTATCTTTATATGATTGCCATGCAGGTTAATAGTCACACAATGGTGCTCGAGTGGAGGGAACGTGAGCATGAAGATGATAATGCCACTGCCGAAAATCACCCTCAGACTATTGCCGCTTTAAGAAATTGCGGTCTCTTAAAGTACTTCCGGATACCGGGCATGAGAGCCCAAGTTCGTTTATTGGAACATTTAGTCTGGATGTGGGATCTGGATCAGCAGGTTTTTAACGTCGGTGCCCATACCTTGACAATTGATATCGAGGATATCTATTTTCTGACTGGGTTGTCACGAAGAGGATCTCATGTTAGTTTGACTGGCGGTCGCAGAGGCGGTATGAAAATGAGTGAGTATTTCCGCGAGTATTGCGTACCAGAGGCAGAAAGACAAAAGGGAAAGGTGGCCATTTGGGGAGTGACTGATATCACTCTCTGTACCGTTCTCTTTACTATAGCTCGAATGGCAGGTAGTGCTGCCCCGCACATGGCTCTACAGAGCTACTTTCAATATGCCCTCGAGTGTCTCGAGCCCCGGGTTTTCAACTGGGAGGATGCAGTGTTACGCAACCTCAAAAAGCAACTGACCAAAAGTAGACGAGGAGATCTAAAGCAGTTTGGTTATGGATCATTGCTAGTATCCTTCTTCTGTGAGAGGGTTCCCATGTACAGGCTTCAAGCAGATTGGCATTTTCCGGGTCCTAGGGATCCACAGATGTTGAGATGGTGCCAACTCATGGCAAGGCATGTGGCAGGACCGATTGTCAGATACGACGATCGCTCCTTTGACTGGCTTCAAGGCCAGGTTCTGATGGTCAAGGATTATGCGTATGCTGGTTTGGACTTTCGTGGCGATCCTGACCTTGTCCTTCCTGAAGACGCACAGTGGGGTGACATTGGTAAGAAGTATACCAACTTTTATCTTTTTAGATGTTTTTGTATTTTCATTATATATTAAATGTTTTCTGGTTTTATAGAAACATCCAAAGACTAACACCAAAATTTTTATTGATAACATAGATGTTGGGGCACATAGACCAGCTGGTAGCTCTCTTGTCCAGCGTAGAGGAGAGGCAGTAGTCGCAGTCCCCCAGTATGCCGAGGACTACTTGACAGTGGAGCAGAACCTAGAGGGGTTGATGACTGATGTTCCAGACATGTCTATAGAGGATATTCCACGACGCGATCAGCGCCACACCGTGGGAGTCTCTGCCTCCATGGGTCGCTTGCTCCGCAGAGTGGCCAGGACTTTAGCGTGCTATCGTGAACATCATGGATGTCATGATATCGTTATGTAGAATCCATGAGCTTCAGTTTTGATATTTTGGTCTTCGGACTCATTTTGTAAAAACAAAATTTGATCGTTATTATATATACATAGTTTCTACCGGCTTACTTTACACTTGTGTACATGTGTTTGATTTATAAATTGTTCAAATGTCTGTCTAATACGTAATTAGCCAAAGCATCTGTTAATGTATTAAGACTTCTCGGAATGTGTTGATATTCAATATAATCAAAATGTCTTTCCAAGAGGCGAATTCGCAAATAAACTCTTAATAATGTAGGACTTCGAATAGAGTAGACATTACTTAGCTGTAGCACCACTAGCTGCGAGTCAAGTCGCACAACCAAACTACGAATTCCAAGATAGATAGCATCAACCAATAACTCAATAATGGCGCTATACTCTGCTATGTTGTTGGTCGCTCGGCCAAGACATACACCTCGTAAAGATATAAGCTCGTTTGTTGGGGCATAGATTGCCCAAGCAGCAAAAGCTAGGTTCAGAGTACTACGGCTAGCGTCGTCGGCGAAGCCAATATAAGGTAGTGAATACTTTGACATCTGGCAACCAAACACAACGTCACGTAAGGGCAGATACCAAATAATGTCAAACGCAAATCTAAACATACCACACACACTCAGTATGATACATAAAAATACAAGTACTTCATGCACAAATGACTCATGCATAGTACTTCTTTAAGTACAACCCATTTTTGGGTTCACTCAAAGGTACCCCATCATAATCCACTAACTCATACGCTCCTTTTTCCAAAACTTTACTGACAATGTAAGGCCCTCGCCACATGGGTTCAAATTTCCCAGCTCCTAAGACATCTTTATCTTGTTCATATAAAAGAACAAGATCTCCTTCAGAGAAGACACGAGGTTTGACATGCTTGTCATACTGTGCCTTAACACGTTTCTTCTGGGCTTCGATTACTAAAGTAGC
>ML791985.1:55178-111567 GCA_009831015.1 Picea engelmannii | reverse complement strand
TGCTGCCAATGGAATTTTACACTCCCTAACTCAAGATTCTATTGTGTGTTTTTGAGCTTTTGGAGAGTGTGTCTCTCTTCCTACTCCAAAGCACTAGCCTAGCTAAATGTTGGTGTAAAAGAGCCCTAGAAAAAAGTTACTAGGTACATTTTAATATTGTGCAATGTTTTTTAAAAGCTGTTGTTTACTCAAAGGCAATGGGAGTGAAACTCATGATATGTGACTCTGACCCAAATGATGCAAGGATATGACGAAAAATGACTCATTTCATTCCATGAATCCTAGTTATGGGAGAGAGAGAACAATTTCCGAATCAATCTCAATATTATAATGCAAATGCAATGCTCAATTTCCGTTTGAATGTGAATGTAAACAATCATGTATCAATGAACACTTTCTAAATATCTTTTTCAAAACTTCAATACTCTAAAACTTTGATTTTCGATGTTTTCAACAAAAGCAAAAACAAAACTTGAAAGAAAACATATGGTTCACTTTCCAAGAAGAATCCCGATAACAGACAAAAGAAAATCAAATCACCAATATCAAACAATTAACTGCAACTCAACCAAAACTTTCAATGAAAGTAAGAACAACAAGCAAACCAAGGAGTTTCTTATTGCAAATGAAAATTGTTCGTTAGAACCAACAATCAAATGAGAAACACCGAAAACTTAACTTCCAATCAATCACTGATTCTTAACCAACCCAACACATCCAACTCCAGTAATCAGAGAGAAGAAAAATGCCAACAAAGGCTAAGAAATGAAAGTCAAGTTCCCAAAGCAAGAAAAAACCTAGAAAACCTAGATTAGGTCCAGCAAGCAAATGAAAGAAAAAATAGGTAAGCCAGTGATCCAAAGAGTCAAAAAGACTTAAATAAACCTTACTGAGCTATTGCAAAAGTCAGAATTGGAATTCAAAAATTTTCAAAAAGATGTTCGCAGGCCAGTGTGTAACACAGTGCGAGAAACAATGGTTCTCGCAGGACACTTCAATGCAGAATGCGAACAGTTCACACTGGAGTATATAAGCAAGGTGCGAACCTCAGTGGTTCTCGTAGGCTGCTAATGGACACAGTGCGAGAATCCCTGAAACTAATAAAAATTTTGAAAAATCAAGCAAAATCCAAAATGGCTTTCAAACCCAGAAGGTCTCTCAGGGTATCCTGAGGACTCAGACACTGATAAATCAGGAGAAAAAGGCAAACAGAGCAAATGGCCACAGAAAATTCAAAAAACCATAAAGAAACAAGGGATAGATCCCCATTGGAGTCGCCAATTTTGTTATAGGATAAATTCGTGAGTGCGGACACAGACCAATCTCCCTAGATCCACCTGGATCTAGAACAAAACAAGACAGAATACTACTCTTTCCCTAGATCTAGACTATTGAATGAACTAAGAGAAATGGATGGTGGACATACCTTTCAGGAAATAGATAAGAGAAACTCTTTTCAGGAAGGAGTTCTTTAATGAGGAGTCTGATTTGCTATCATCATAACATCATCATGACATCATCACAATGACCAAAATCGTGGATAACACTTCTCTAGTCCACGTGGTCCCTTTCCCATTTCACCATCCATCCACTGCTGGCCATGTGTCCCGCTACTCCACTTATCCCCTTTTTGCCATGTGTCATCCCCGTCCGACTTTCTCGCACCTCATCATTTCTTGCTCCACCCCCGCGGTTGTAGCCCCGTCACTCTGTGGCCGAGCCCCCCACCTTCCTCGCTAACCTCCAAACCCATCCTTCAAGACATTCAGTTATTCCAGGTGGCAGCGTGAGAAGTCTTCCACATCCCAAAGTGCTGAGTTGGCCAGATCGTCTTCGATCCCAAGAAAGCAGTTATTGAAGCGGTTGGTGGTGGTTAGACATCGTCTCCGCCATAATGGGGACGTCCTGCAGTGAATTAAAGGCACGTCGATTCACCGATGAAACTGCCAGAAGATCAATCACGTCTGCCATAAGTTGCATGACCATTCAAATATTGCGGCTGCAGATTGTCAGAAGCCATGCAGACGCAAAGCTTTCAATGCAATTTCTTGGTTCCGCTGCTGTTTTTGTTTTGAGTATATGTAGGCATTTTTGCCATTTTTGTATCTATCGATGGTAGAGCTAAGCTCCCGACTGTAAAGTTTCAGCAATATTTTGGTTCCCTGGTTTTGCCTCTATGTTTGAGATTTCTTGGTTTATAACAAACAGTTCTCCCTTTTCCATCTATATTTCATCTCATGCCGGAGAGTTCACAGTTGAATGATTCACGTGGATTGTTACAGTTATGTTATGATAAAGGATTTGTCGTGACATTTTTGTATTCTCTGGTTTTCTGTGTTTGAATATAAAGAGACTTTGTGTTCGAATGCTTTCTCCTCCAGTCTGTTACGAACTTGATGTCTGTGATAGACCTTTGCACTCTTCTCATGAAAGTCTTCCCCCTTACTCACCCTTTATTGCAACTCATTGTTTAAATTTTATCAAGACCTCACTCGTCATGCATGCCTGGCCTAGTTTCTGAGTTGGGACGGTATTGTTCTGAGTTTCCCTCCATTTGATCACCCCTTTAAAACAAATCGTGACATTAAACTGATGGGCGTCGGGCTCTGCTCCTGCAAGCAATCCAGGAGTGACTTCCGATAGCCAACACATCCAATATTTGCAGAGTAAATAAACAATAGATAAATGAGAAATCGCACACATACATAGTACACCAGTGTTTTACATGGAAATCCAAAGTGGGAGAAAACCACATAATGATTTTTCTTATATGTCTTTAAGAATTACATTCATTAGAAGCACCAACTTACTTTGTTTTCCAGCTGCAACTGGAAGGAGGCTCCAACCCCCTAGTTTTTCAGGCTACAACCTAAGGGAGGCTCCAACTCCCCAATTCTCTGGCTACAACTAGAAGGAGGCTACAACCCCCTATGTTCTTCGACTACAACTTGAAGGTGTCTACAACCACCTGTCCTTTCCCCATCCAACTACCCTGAAATATAAGTAGAATGATGGAACCACTGTCACACTATCACTGTGAGATATACTATTGTAAACCTGTACCAATCAACCTACACCAAAAAACCTGTACCAATAAATTGAACCATCATAAACCATGCATCAACATGTACCTCAACCTGTACCATAAATAAGTGCATCAACCATGCACCAACCTGTACCTCAACCTGTACCATCAACGAGTGCATCAACCATGCACCAAAACTATATGAATAACCTGTCACAACAACCTGTCCAAACAACATATCACAACAACCTATCTCATCAATCTTATCAACCAAATCAGATCTACTCATAAAGATCAATCACTAAGAAAAATCTTAAATATGTGCATCAACGAGGCATAGCACAACAACTCATAATCATCACCAAGATCAATATGTGCTTTTAATAATATACCAATACAAGTATGCTACATCATCCATAAACCATGTGTCAAAAATACTACTAACAAGTCCCTCCAACTATGTACCAATCATGTATCAACTACTCATCAACTATGACTCATCAAGATGTACCAACATCATCAACTATACACCTCATGTATCTGCCAACTCATCAACTACTTGCTTCAAACATGTACCCAATATGTACCTCAGCCAAAATCCCTCATCAATTTAATCATCCAAATCTGATTTGTAACTCTATAATAGACCTGGTGTATATGATCACATACATGTAAACCTTCCTTAACTTTAACAACAAGAGACTAGCATTTTCATCAAACTTTACTTTAGTCTCACATGACTAGTTTTGGATTAGTCAACAACCATAACTTGAAATAATCATAACTATGTACCTATAATAAATAAATCTTTGAAAATGTTACACAATGTTCTTCAGTGTCTTTTGTGCAATTCCTCCAGATTTCATTTCTTGGAACCTCTCATAAAAGGATTTATAGGAAAAATTGCATACCTTATTGAATTATGGCTTATTCTAGAGAGTGAACTTGTAGAGCGTGCCCTACATGGAATATTTGTTGTATGGATCTAAAACTTGTACACATAATACTAAATATTGTACTCTAACCAATACATTTGGTCTTACTGAATTTGGATCTATTATAAATAAGTTATGACGTTTTTACCCGAAACACCTACTTTAGACTAGTTTCAGGACTAGCCATAAACCCTATTTTCCACGGAGTGTAACTCCAAAAATACAATGACTCAGAAGATGAAATTTGTACCACAACTACTTGGATATGTTTCCTCAAATGCCTCCCGATTTCACGGTCTGAATCATTCTATAAAACAAGTTATTTTAAAAATGGTGAGATGACCTATAAATAACATACCTTAGAAAGCATCATCAAAATAATCTATCCTCCCTTGAATTTCGGCCTTCTTTACTTCACCTTCCCTCTGAAATTTGGATTAGATATCCTTTGGTTACCTCAATCACTTGCAGATATTCAATATGCTCAAGTGTGATTAAAATGAGAGAGTCTTTTCTCTTATTTATACTTTGATGTAGCTTCCTCAAGGGGTTACCTTTTAACCATCTTAACCCACTTTCCTTATTTTAGGGTTAACCCACTTCTAACCACTTGTCCACTTAGTAATTTCTCCATTAACTTTATTATTTAAAAAAATTATTTTGTATCCACTTTGATTCATATTACACTCATCACTTCACTTTATTATTTAAATAATTTCTTCTTTGCAAACACTTTGACTACTTTGACTTTTTCGGGCTTCTAGATGACTCATGAAGGTTCTCCAACTTCACATGGCCATAAATCTCTAACCGTGAGGAGTTATGTGACGTTCCACTTACCACTGGAAATGGAATGACATGTAATATCCATCTAGAATAGACTTTCCTACAAATATATCAAAACTTGTACCATTATCCATCAAACAAACTTGGGTCCATTACCCAAACCTGGGTTCTCCAACTTCACATGGCCATAACTCTCTAACCATGAGGAGTTATGTGACGTTCCACATACCACCAGAAATGGAATGAAATGTACTATTCATATAGAATATTCTTACCTTAAAGTATATTAAAACTCATACTATTATACATCAAACAAACTTGGGTCCATTACCTAAACCTTTGTGCTACCAGAATTCGCTACCAAAATTTCTCCAAGGGTTGAAATCAATCACTAAGGGTTGAAATAAATATACAATGTAACTCTCCAATGGTTGAAATCAATGAAAACCAACAATCCATACCAATTGTCCATCAATCTAAGCCAACTGTCTAACACACAACCTCTACTTGTCCATTTTCCTAGGGATAATAAGGGAAAGAATGCCCATGCTTAAACCCCAGTTTTGATGCTAATTCCTTCATCATTTCATTATGAAAGTGACTACCATGATCAGTGAAAATATCCTTTGGGATTCCAAACCAGTCTATAATTTGGTTGAATATGAATAATGTTGTATTCTTACCATCATATTTAATGGTAGGCATGGCCTCTACTCATTTAGTGAAGTAATCTATGTCCACAATAATATGTTGATGCCCCCTAGCCGAATCTGGGTTACAGTCCATAAAATCCACCCACCACTTGGTGAAGGGACTGACAGTGATGAATTGTTGAAGAGGGGTTGGACGAGAGTGCATTTTCTGAGTGAACACATGGCAAGGGTGACACTTCTTGACTACTTCAACACAATATTTAAAAATTGAAGGAAAAAAATAATTGGCTCGCAAAATTTTTTGGGTTGTCGCAAGCCCAGATAGATGACCACCACAAGCGCCACTGTGACAGTCATTAAGAAAAAACTCAGATTCCTCGTGATTCTACTAGAAAATTCCTCCAAGATCCTACCTCATCTAAGAGATCAATAGACTCACGAGGATCCACATTGATCTCGTCCTCGTGAGTCTACCAGAAAATGCCTCATATTGGTGTGGATTGTTCGCCTGAAGAAATTCATATCTACACCGATCGCTTCAAAGAATTTTGTGACGTGTTCGCTTGGTCATATGAAGAGATGTCAAGGATCGACCCTAGCATTGTTGAACATGAGATCAAGACGTATCCCTATGTTACACCTGTTTGACAATGCCTTAGAGTTTTTAATCCTAGGAAGGTCCCTGCTATTAAGGAAGAGGTAGAGAAACGTCTTAATCTTGGTTTCATCTACCTAGTTCTCTTCACTAAATGGGTATCCAACCCCATTCCTGTGAATAAGAAACAAGTAACCATCCATGTGTGTATGGATTTTCGTGACCTGAATAAGGTTTTTCCTAAAGACATCTTCCCGACTCCTTTCATTGATCAAATTCTTGATGAGTGTGCTAGAAGAGAAGTTTTCTCTTTTATGGATAGATTTTCAAGGTATAATAAAATTCATATCAAACCCAAGGATCAACATAAGACAAATTTCAATATCCTACCTCATCCAGGTGTTCGACGAAGACCATCTTTGAGTACGTAACTCAAAGCTTTATATATGTAACTTGTCCTCAAAAACCAAGATACGCAAGCATATGGTGATAATATATAATGTTAGAATATAAAATAGCATAATCCATTAACATACATGAAAAATGCGCCCATGGAATAACAATTCAAATATTTGCAAGATATCAATTGGATGAGAAAAGAGTATTTCTATTAGAATAATCAAGAAAAGTATACAAATGACAAACTTATGTGTCGACATGTCTCGAAACCAAGAAACTAAGTCCCTTCTATTTGGGCCTTTACCACTTCAATATTCCACCAAAGGAAATCTCATATAAAGGATACAATGAGGTTCTCCATCAAAGAGGGAAGAGCTTGGGGGATGAACAATGTGTTTAGACTTTAAAGGATAGAGGGATGCAGACTCAATGTGAAGTGAAATTTCTTCAGATTATCGTTTCTCTCAAAAGTTGAATTCTCTCCTCTTCCATGGTTTGGATATGGCTCAATTTATAGCCTTCACATGGAAATGAAGGGTTGTTACAAGGAAAATCTCTCTATGGCATGGGGTAAACCACAACATACAAAAATCACTACAGAAATCAACTATAATATCAAGTATGTTATATAAACAAATATGATAACAAGACAAGATAAAGAGCCTACCTCATCCAAATGTTCGATGAAGTCCATTGTTGATCACTTGACCCAAAGTAATACACCTTCAACTTGTCCTCAACAACCAAGAGACGCAATAATATGGTGATAATATATAAATTTAGCACATTCAATAGCATAATCCATCAATATTCATAACAAATATACCCATGGAATAACAATTCAAATATTTCCAAGACATTAATTGGATGAGAAAAGAGTATTTCTATTAAAATGTAATCAACAGAAGTGTATGAATTACAAACTTTTGTGTTCGCACGGTTCGGAACCGAGAAAATAAGTCCCTTCTAGCTGGGCCTCCACCACTTCAATCCTCCACCAAAGGCAAGCTCATATAAGAGAGACAATGAGGTTCCCAATCAAGTAGGGAAGAGCTTGGGGGTTGAACAATGTGTTTAGACTTAAAAGGATAAAGGGATGAAGACTCAATATAAAGTGAATAATTTCTCCGCAGTAACTTTGCTTTCAAAGTTGAATTATTCTCCTCTTTTCCACAGCTTGGAAATGGCCCATTTATATCTTTCAAATGGAACTGAAGGGTGGATTCAAAACATTTCCAATATATGGAAGGTCAAGGATCATGGATCTTGTGACTTGACATGGAAACCCAGCACCATTTTTTAATTTTGGCACAAAACCCGATGCACATGGGTTTTAATGGTGAAACCTACGTATACACATGATGTATAACTGTTAGGGCGTTTATATGTGGAAAAATATTATTTTTAGCTCTGGGAACTACAAAAAGGGACTTCAAGTCTGGATAGGGAAATGGAAAAGGCCTTCTGAAAAACTTTTCATAGGGTGAGGAAAATCTTGCCATAACAGATGCCACTTAATGTGTGAGGTCAAAGGAGTATCTGCGATAGCCGAAATGCATTATAATACCCATAAGTAGAGTAATGGAGACCCGGCTAGATGAACTAGTTTCTCATGAGAATATTACAATCTTCACTGAATTTGCGCACATAGCTGCCAATTTGAATTACACTGTAGATCCATGTGAAAATATACCAAAAAACTGTTCATGGCCGTGAATAGGAAATACGAAGGTGGCTACATGTCGAAGGTTTTTATAGTCATGAACAAGGCTTAGTAAAACCAGTTTCAAAATCAATATGAAGATATATGTATATGATGGAGTACAATCTAATATCCCATGATCACTGAAGTCACATAGGTACTAGTCCAATGAAAGATAGAAACAACTCAGGAAAGTTGCATCTATAAAATGATGTATTCAAGTCTTCTACATGATCCACCAAAGTTGAAACTCTACATCGTGTGAATAAAGGAGTTGAGCTCGAAAATAATGATACTTCGTTTGATTACTGGTCATTAAGGTATACCGTTAACAAACACAAGATAGCCTACCGATAATGAAAGTAGGTATCAAGGCACCAAGTACATTCTTACAAGTGTGAATAAAGGATTTGTGGTCAAACACTTGAATAATCCATCGATCAGGAGACATTAATGTATTCCCAATTATCGATGGTGAGAGAACCTGCCACTAATGACTGCAAGCCTCTAGGTACTCATAGGACTCTAGGTCTTGTTTCCAAAATAGATGGGCTGAGCTCGATGCAAGGAGACCTGCTAAAAGGAGAGCATTGAGGCATCTCTCATCATTCAACACAAGGTACAAAGAAGTATCTTGATGATTTGGAGGAAATCATACAAATAACATGTTCATGAACCAACGACCCTGTGTGTCTTTCATGTGTGATAGATGCAAGCGGTACACGAAAAAGACCCTCTGAATAGCATCCAATAAGGAAAATTGCTGACAAAGGTGAGGAAACCACCAATAAGGATAATGGAATCCAAGACACTACATGAATCCCAATGTGTGAATAGATTTCGTTTTGTCGAACATAATGGAAACCCCCCAATCAGCTACCAATGATGAAATGTCGACTGTTGGGTTCAATCTTACCTACCAATGATGAAAGTAGGACCAAGGTGCACGATAGGACTACAACTTCATGTAACTCTGAGACATACTGAGGGTATGGTCGACATGCAAAGTCAAGAGTTCTAAAGAATGGCCTACACAAGTTGATAGACATCCTTTGAACAAGAGCATGAGACATATGGAAGACTCTGGAAGCATAGACTCAATGATGAAACTTTGTGATGCATGAGGCACCAATCAAACTCTCCATAGGGACTAGAAGAGTAACTAGTTGGGGGATTAAACTCTAAGTAACGATATTATCTTCCTAAGGTCATGCTAAACCAAAAATTTTGATGACAAGTGGACTCAAAAGTTTGTTCTCTGTTCAAAGGTCACACAACTGCTGCCAATATAAGATAATATTCTTTTCCCGCCCATATTTTTTTGTTTTTTCATAGTCAAATTAATGTTATGATACATAGGAGGAAACAAATGTCACAAGGAAGCAACTAGTTCCAGCAATGGAACATACCTATGCTCAATCAAAGGATGTGCATGCAGGAGATGGACACTCGGGGGAATGTTTCCTCTTGGGTATAGGGTGTCAAGCTGCAAAGGATATAAACAAGGCTCTCCTTGGTTGATGATGCAAAATGATTAGGTGATAGGATTATAATGCGAAAGAAAGAACCAGAAATAGGCTCAATACTGCAAGCAAGAGAATGAGATGCAATTACAACTTAAAGCCAAAAAAGTCCATTTTCGTGAATTTAGTCTAATTGGTTTGAAAAAGGGGTAAAATGACACAAAATAGACATCCTTTCAAATCCGATTTACGAGTGTGAAAGAGACAAGTTCACTCAGCAATATTTTCTCTTTTTGGGAGAGTCAGCAAAGAGATTAAACTAGACTCGTTGGGAGTCCCTCTAGGTATAGGTCGGCATGTTTATGAGTAAGAAATGAGGTTCAAATGAAAATTCATATATTAGCTATAAGGGACTCCCAATCCTACAGACAAAAATATATGCATGGGCACCGAATGGCGCAGAGGATCTAACTAGGGAAAACATGTTTGGTAAGTCTCTACCACTCAATAATGACACTTCTAGTTGTAGAAAGAAGGCTCCATGTCGCTACTAAATGGGTTCACACCTAAGGCATATGAGTTGCAGTCATAGGATGATGAAAATGTGGACAATGGATTGATGACCTATTCTATATGTTGGTTGATGAAAATACATGTCCAAAGTTACAAATGAGGGACATGGTGTTAAAAATTGCAAGAATCCCTAGATAAAACCACCAAAACCAACTCCATCCACTCCCGTATTAGTCCATTAGGCCAAAATATTAGTAAAAACTATGCAAAGTGGGTAAAATTTTCTATAAATAGTAAAAAATAAAAAAAAAATTACTATACCATTTGTATTTGTTACCCAAATAGTGCATTTTGGACCAAATTTCCCCTGAATTTCAAGTGCTAATAGTGGGAGCCACGAGTGACAAAATCAACAATCATCTGGACCAGGAAATTCATCTTGTTCCTCTCTTTATTTCTAGTGGATTAATATTTTCAATTATGTCTCCTCTTTTGGGCATTTTAAGGCGCAACTTAGAAACTAGGGTATTCACGGACTATATATCATAGGGTTGCATATACACATCCCTATATGTGATTGTTTGAAAAAAATCCAGCATATAAGCAGCCCTATAAGCAACTCTGTAAATTGTAGATCGCGTACAAGTCTGTGGATATGGTTTTTAAAATGTTACTAACTCAAAAAATGGTTTTAATCTTGTAGGATGGTGCTAGAGTGGAGAGAAAGAGAGCATGAAGAGGTGGATTTTGTAGTGGAGAGAGATCCAGGGGCCTAGATGGATTTAAAAATATGTGGGATATATAAGTTTTTGGATCTCAAAGGTATGAGGGCTCAAGTGAGACTGCTCGAGATGCTAGTAAACTATTGGGATTCGGATATGGAGACCTTCAACCTTGATGGAAAACCATTGAGGATTGAAGTTGAGGACATATACTTATTGATAGGATTGTCGTTTTGGGATGAGGTGGTCAACATCAAAGCCAGGGGATATGGGAGTGGCATTAACATAGAGTACTACATATCCACCCATTGCATTGCAGGGACCGAGAAGGTAGGGAGCCAACTCCCGATTAGAGAGATCAACAATCTAAGTCTTAAGATTTTTTTCCTAGTGTTGAAACGGATCATAGGGTCGACCTCTTTGCACCAGGCATCGAGGCCACATATGTTCTATTTATTGGAGTTTTTGCGACCCATGGTTTACGACTGGTGCACCTCAATGTTGGCCAACATGAAGAGGCAGATGATAGACTACAAACTGGGTAGAAAGAGTAACTTCGGGTTCGCATCTATCCTGTGTAGTTTTTTCTTTGAGTGGGTTCTAGGCTTGGGCCCTAGAGTCGATATTGCTCTGCATAGACCTCACGATCCATCCATGGCATGGTGGATCGAGGTGATGAGGCGGCAGGGAGGTGGTAGGGTGCCAACACCCTAGAACGACGAGTTTTTCTTCTGGTAGAGTTGGCAGGTGATGGCTCTGTAGGACTACCCTTAGGAAGGGATTGACATCAGAGGATATATAGACATGTCGTTACCACCAGGTTCCACCTATAGATAAATAGGTATGCAAAAGTTTTTGAATATTTCATTTTTTTGTATTTTTGTATAAGAAAACAAAAATATTTCTGTATGATGTCGAGTACTAACTAAACATGTTTGTGACACAGACGTGGGTCCACGATGGTCGGACAAAATTCCATGGCATTAGCGAAGGAACCGGGGGGATGATCCAGTGGGAGGGGATGTTGATAGAGCTATTCAAAACGTGCAGGGCAACCTGTCTCGTTTGACGCAAAGGATTCCCATGGTTCAGGTAGAGGATCTGCTGAAGGCGATGCAGCGACAGGTGGTAGGTGTGCCCCATGCTTGGGTACGACTCTTTCAGAGTATTGAAAACTCCATAGTATGATATCATGACACATATCCGGTGCCATAGGGGTATATGTCATGATTATTGTATGGTCGGTCGTATATGTATTTTGAGAGTGTGAGCCCCCATTTTGTATTATAACACCATATGTTTTGGAGAGATGAAATATATAAAAACATTGATCTTCGGATTTACTTATATTACAATGTGTACATTGATGAAAGTGTTTTATTTTCTTTAGTTATGTGACAAATTCCAATCTAAGAAAAAAATAGAATATGCATCGGATACATAATTAGAAATTCTAGGTTTGTGATTATAAGTAATAAAATCAAAATGTCATTCCAAAAGTCGTACCCGTAAGAATCGTCGGAGTAGAGTAGGGTCTCGCACATGGTAACTTTTTTTCAACTGACATAGTACTAACTGGGAGTCTAGGAAAACTTCTAAAGAGTGAATACCATGTGAAATGGAATCACGTAAAATTTCTATAACGGTTCTATATTCGGCAAGATTATTCAATGATGGCCATATGAAAATGCCACCTGAAGACACCAGTAGACCCTCGGGTGAGTAAACAAAACAAGAGGAGGAATCCAAGTTCCATGTATGATGATTAGCCCCATCTACGAATCTTAAGTAAACCAAAGACTCCGTTGACATCTGCCAACCAAGGGAAAACTCGATTAGAAAACTAAAGAGGAAAAAAGAGGAAAATATATATACACTAAAATACATTAGTATACAAATATTTACGCTCAAGATTGGGAGTCAAGCATAACATCTTTTCAAGTAGAGCCCATTCATGGGCTCTGCCAGCATATTCCCCTCATAATCTTCTAATTCATAGGCTCATTTTTCTAAGACATGTCGCACGATATAGGGACCATGCCACATGGGTTTGAACTTGCCTACCCCCAGTGCTTCTTTGGCTTCATCATATAGAAGGACAAAGTCACCCTCAATGTACTGTCGAGGATAGACAAATTTATCATATTGGACCTTGACATGTCATTTATTCGCTTTGATAGTCATGGAGGCATCTAGACTCTCTAGGTGTATGAGGTGTTGTTCGAGATCGAAAGTGTCAGGTAGGAGCACAACTGCCAATCTAATAGAAGGGATTTCACATTGAATAGGTAGGATCGACTCCACATCGTTCACTAACTGGAAAGGAGAAAACTTTATGGAAGTCTTAACCGCGTTCGATATGCCCAAAGTGATGGATAAAGCATGATATGCCAGTCATATTTGCTTTGGCTAACAGTTTTATGAAAAATGGTCTTGAGAGACTTGTCCATGGCCTCTACTTGTCCATTTTCCTATGGGTAGTAAGGGGAATAATTACCATGTTTAAACCCCGGTTTCAATGCTAATTATTTCATCATTTCATTCTGAAAGCGACTGCCATGATCAATGACAATATCACTTGGGATTCCGAACCTAGATATAATTTGATTGAACACAAAGAAAGCAGTAGTATTACCATCGGATTTAACTATAGGCATGGCCTTGGCCCACTTATTAAAGTAGTCTATGTCCACGATAATGTGTTGATTCCCCCTAGCTGAAGTTGGGTTGTAATCCACAAAACCCACCCCCCACTTGGTGAAGGGACCGATGGTAACGACTGGATGGAGAGGGGTTGGATGCAAGAGAATCCTCTCAATGAACACCTGGAAAGGGTGACACTCCTTAACCGCATCGACATAATATTTAAAAATAGAAGGCCAAAAATAATCGGCTCGCAAAATTTTATGGGTTGTCACAAGCCCGCATAGATGACCACCACAAGCCCCACTGTGGCAGTCTTTCAGAACAGACTCAGATTCTTCGTGAGTCAAAAAAAGATGCAATATATTGTCTACTCCTTGTTGATACAAAGTGTCATCAACGATAAGGTAGTTCTTATCTTGGTATCATATACGTCGTCATTCATCTCTCAAGAGATGCTGAGGGAACTTCAAAGTTTGAATATAGACAAAAATATCTCCATACTAGGGGTCTAATGACAAGACAAGGAAAATGTGTTCATCTGCAAATGAATCAAAATGAATAAAATCCTCATCTAACCGAGGGAAGTCAGATATTAACTCTGCAAAATCTAGTGATTTCTTGGATTTCACAGAAGCGAATATGAGATCAAATTCCTATAAAAGGACAATTTGTTTATTGTATTTTTCCCCTATGATATGCCTAGTAAGGATGTATTGAAATAGATTGTCATCAACAACCACATTAGTTTTGAAAAGCAATATATAGTGTCGTAATCGTTGAACTGCATGAACGACAACCAAAGCTATCTTTTCAACATGAGAATATTTGAGTTCAGGGTCGACTAAGTTTTGACTAAGTTATTAAATGACATGCTCATGGAGCTCTTCATCCTCCTGAACCAACACCATACCAATCGTCTCTTCGGACGTGGCAATATAAAGAAATTAATATCTACTATAGTTAGGAGACTTCAGCAGAGGCGTCGATACCAAGGATTTCTTCAAATTGTCGAAGGATTCATGGGCTCGCTCATCCCAGATAAAAGAAGTGTCCTTCTTTAAGAGATGCATGAAACCCCTAGTAATATTGGAATAGTTCACTATAAACCATCGTAAAAAGTTATCTTTCTCCTGTAAACCTTGAAGTTGATGAATAGTGCATGGGGGAGGCAATCAAAGTATTGCCTCAACCTTTAATGGATCCACCATGATCCTAGTCTCAGAGACTAAGAATCCTAGAAGTCGACCTGACCTAACACAAAAGATGCATGTATGAGGGTTTAAATGGATGCGGTAATGGAGGCATATTTCAAAAACTAGCCGAAGGTGGGTAGGGTGATCCACTCTATTACAGGAATGAGCAACGAGATCGTCGAGATAGGCTTCAACTATATGCTTGCGATCGTGAAATGAGAAGGTCATAGATCGTTGGAAGGTTTATCCAGTGTTCTTAAGGCTGAAAGGCATTTTATGGTATGATAATGTACACCAAGGACAAATAAATTCCATCTTATGTTGGTCCTTGGGCTTAATCTGAATTTGGTTATACCTTGAAAAAACGTCCATAAAAGAAAAAACTTTGCTTCCCGCATATTCATCAAGAATATGATCAATTAAGGGTGTCGATAAGTTGTCTTTGGGACAAGCCTTATTCAGGTCACGAAAATCCATGCATACACGGATGGTTCCTTTCTTTTTATTCACATTAATGGGATTGGATACCCATTCATTCAAGGGAACTGGGTAGATAAAGCCAACATTAAGCAATTTTTCTACCTCTACTTTAATAGCAGGGGCCTTCCTAGGATTGACATCTCTAATTCGTTGTCAAACAGGTTTAGCATCCAGGTAGGTTTTAATATCATGTTCGACAATTCAAGGGTCAATTCATGGAATCTCTTCATATGACCAAGTGAATACATCACAGAATTATTTGAAGAGCTCATTGTAGATCATAATTTCTTCTAGAGAACAATCTGTACCAATGTATACATTTTCAATCTTGCTAAGAATGCAAGAGATATCAATCGTGACGGTAGGAGAGATACTCTCCATGTTTCCTTCGTCATAAATGCCATAAATATCAAGTGGAACTACGGCGTGACCGACTATCTCTCTCAAGGTAGATCTAAAATTATCTTGTTCGATTCTAGCAAGCTCTGGGAGAAAATAAAAGCGATGGTGCATATCATCCCATGGCCTGTTAGAAACATTCATGGCCTCTACGATTGCTTCATCCAAGGGTAAATTATCATCGAGGAACTCATGTGAAAAAGATGAAGTGGCCCATATGGGATCAAGAACATGATCCTCCTCGTCCATCTGCAAGGTAATAGGATCCGGATCAGCAGAAGAGTCAAGAACAACCTGATATTCTATCTCCATTGTCGATAGTGGCATAGAAATTCCAATATGTGACTAACCTTCACAAGATGCAGTCAAGGAAGGTGTGGTCCAAGGATCATTAAAATACGAAGTGCAGAAAGGAAAGGACCTCATTGATGAATTAGACCTACTAGACATGGAGTAGATATGATGAACCGGTGACATGAATTCGAAGGTACCTATAAGGGATGAATACATTCTGACACTGATATTCTCAATTGCCAGCTGATAATTTTCAATCATAGGGATCGACAGTCCAACCAATGCATTAGGGATATCATACGCAAAGGACAACTGGTCGATTGTCATGATCATCCCATCATGAGGAAATCAAAGAGTATGGAATATGGACGATACGATTGCAGTCATAGCATAATTCCAATTGAATCCTGGTAATAAGTTATAGTCGAGGGGCACATCAACCACCTCGACATCCACCACCATTGTCTTCCCACCTAATTGGACTGGGAAGGCAAGAATAATATTGTGAGGGAGGAAAGAATGAACATCAAAAGCATTCAACATGGTTGGAGATTGAGAAAGGTTCGGATAGTCCAGGGCTTTCCAACAGACCATGGACATAACACATGTTGCAACTCCTTCATCAACAACAATATGTTTGATGGTATACTTTGAGTAACCCACGTGGATTTGGAATTCCACATGGTAAGGCAAGTGAGGCTTCACATCTGTGACGTCAAACTTGATAAATTTAGAGCCACTGGAATCTAGAGCTCCTAACGCAGATAAAAAGGCATTCCTTTGTGAAGGAAACACCTAGAGTACCTCCAGATCTGACATCACACAAGGGGTTTGACCCAGATCCTCAACAATAGAGTAATTCTAGGAAGATCTAGCATTAGGGTTGTGGGTAGAGCGCTTGAGTACTCCTTTCAGAATACAAGGTGGGGGCTCTGGTTTTTCGATCTGTAAAGGCATCTCCAGAGGAGGGAGAGACTCTAGACTAGGTACAATCTGTGAATAACTATAATCGTGAGATCGAGTGGATACATTAACCTTAGACTTAACCATATTGTTGTATAAAAGGTCACCATCTTGCATCGGTGGGTTTTGACTCCCACTCACCACATTTATGGAATTCGAGGAGCTCGAGGCCATGTGATGATTATGTGGAAAAGGATTAGTCATCACAATGGGTGGGAGAGATAAAATCCTCTTAGCTTCCGCAAGTTTGGGGCACAAGTGGGTAAGGCGATAATCTGTACAAATCTTACAGGTGAACTTCACCTTCTGCCTTTATTTCTTTCCCTCACCAACATTATTATTCGACTTCTCATTATTATCATTGTCCTTGTGTTTATTATTATCCTTCCCACCCTTACGATTGTTACAACGTCCTTTCTTTTTATTCCCTCATGGTTATTGGTTACCATTCAGGTTGGTCGATGATTGCACACAATGTACAACCATCGACTGAGTGGGAGTGGAGGGCACAGATGAAGCTGGCCCTCCTACAGATTGGTTTAGAGAAAAATATTTCAACTCACTTGTCACCAAGTCTACATATTTCACATTGGTGGACCCTATAATTCCCTCGGCATGAGGCCTAGGATTTTTTCTAGGGTCATAATTTGACCTCGATGCATCTGGAAGAATCTCGTATAACATCCCAGACTGAGCATATATAATATCTAACTGTTGGGATTTAAAAATCGCTTCTTCCTCAAATGTAACCCCAGATGTAGAAATATCCTTCGAAATATAAGGCTGTAGAGACTTAAGGAACCACTCTAGCAGGAATTTCAAAGGTATGTAAGACTTGATCAACCTCTTATGTCTATGCCACTCTTGGATTTGATCCGAGATATGGGTGGATTTTTCCTGATGGAAGGCCAACAAAATCTCTATTCCAACATTGTAATGAACCGATAATTGGAAGTGGTTGAGGAAGACTAAAACCATCTGATTAAAAGTTTTGTATGTTCCCCCTAGTAGCTCTATATACCATTTTGTGGTGACCCCCATGAGGGTGCATTGCAAAAATATTAAACAAATAGAATCGTTGATAAGGGAATTCGAAGAGAACCAAAGATGAAAAGTAGTGACATGATCACCAGGATCCTCACCAATCTTGCCTTTGAATTTTGGAATATCTGAAGGAAGATTGGTGGGGATGGGGGGCCATGCCAGATTATGACGCATAGGTTCATTCATTAGTCTATACAATTCTGGAAGATTGAGCATGGCTAGAAAAGGAAGACGAGGTTGTGACATCTGGCCCCAAGCTATCGGGAAAGATTTTTGTTTGGGAATTGCAACCCATCCAGGTTTTTGGTATGCAGCATGGCCCTGTCTGGGATTGCAAGACCCTTCTCTGAATTGATTCATGAAGAGTTGTTTGGGCACCATTCCAATAGGAATGTTATGATGAGGCTTGTAAAAATTGCCCCCACCTAGAGTAGCTCCAGGTTGGGGGTTTCCCAAGGTATAAAAATGACCTCCATTGGGTGTGAATCTAAAGGATAGAGGTGGATTTGACATGCCAAACGTGTTGTTCAGAATCAGTTTAGAGTAGGTAGGTGTAAAGGATGGGTCGTAAGAATCAGATTGTCCTCTAGGTTGACCAATCCATCTAGGAGCATGAGGACCAGGATTAGACCTGGGGTGAAAAGGAAGAATTCCTCCAACTGTAGGATTTGTTTGTGGGATATGAGCCTCACCAAACAAAAATGGAGTATGTGAAGGAGCCATGCCCCCAAGTCCAATACTAGTATTCAGATTAGATGTTGGGATGGAGGATGAAAATTGTGATGTGAAATTCAGCATACCATAAGAAAAAGGGCTAAAGGCCATAGGGAGGGACTGAATATTGTATCTCGGCGAGTGAAAAAGGGACCCAAAAGGGTTCGTGGCTATAGGTTGAGCATTCACTATAGGATGGATAGGAGTGATGATAGGAACCTCTGGTACTACAACCATTGTGGTTGAAGGTGTCGAAGGAGTGTTGTTAACTATAGTGGGTATCGGAGTTGAAGGACTCCCAGTATCTTTCTTACTCAATTCAATACTCATCCTTGTATGAACACAAGTCCGGTAAGTGGAGGTGTGTGTACCACATTTGATAACTTTATGCATTTTAGTAGGCAAAGACTCAAGATGCGGTGGTAATCGTAACAAGCGGCGAGACTGGGAGGAAGTTGGTCTAGCTCCACGATGACTCAAGACTTGATAAAAAACAAATCCTAAGGCCAACTAGTAATCAAAGAGCACACCAAAATAAACAAAAGGCCAATATGCACACAAACAGGATAAAGTGGTTGAAAGGGGCCTCCCTCCCTAAATTAGGTATGCCTCACCCAAGAGGGGCTTGAGAATCCCTGTAAAATATCGGAGGTATCAAAATCATTTATAAGGGCCCTCGTGGGATTAACAACCATTTGATCAGATCCCCCCAGAGAGGTAATCCTCAATAAAGGTTGTGTGTTTTCCGACACTTATCTGACCCAGGGTACCTGCAGAACCCTTATCTAACACAGGGTACCTGTAGAATAACCCCTACAAGTAACCTATGTGGTAACTATGTCAATCAACTAAGCAACCACAATATAATCAATGCATAGGTGAACAGTCATAAGTTAGGTCCACTGTATGGGCAGGGTAACAAATATCGAAACCTCTAAATCATCGCCTCTCACAGAGGTAAAGGTACTAACAATATCCCCATATACGAATAGATCCCTAGAAATATATCTCACACTAAGAATATATTGGGGGGTTATCCCCTCAACCAACTTCACGCGACCTTGTGCTTAACTCTGGTGTAAGTGGAGCCTCCTGACATCGCCAATTATACAATGGATTTCACCACTCCCTTAGTCAGATACATATTTTGATTTAATAGCCTTAGAGAAGTTTACTCGCAAAATCCTATTCCAAGGCTCTAAATCCTAAGCTAGTTTGTGCACCCTAGAAAATAAATCGTTTCTAATCAATTTTTAATTATCAATGTTGTGTTTAGTGGCCTTGCTTACTAAAAAAGGGGTGGTAGCGAAACTGATGATGTTATGACTCAACAAGTAAAATAAATGAATATGAATAAAATGCAAAGTCCGAAATTCAATTCCAAATATGATAATCTTTCAAAATGCAATTTTCAATTTAATTCTGCAATTCAAAATAAGATGTAATATTTCCATACATGTACTAAGATCAATAATAAGAACCCAAAAGATCAAATGACAACAATGCAAAATGTTTAATATTTTTGTATTTTCAATATAAAAGAATGAAAATGCAAGGACTGATCAATAGCTTGATATAAACATTCTACTGAATGCAGTCAGAGACATACCAAGTAGGAAATCAAGAAACAAACACCCAGCCCAAGATGCAGGGACAATCAATGAAAAGGATGATGAGAAAGGCACCGCCCTAAAATTCAACCAAACAAACGTTTCCTATCACTCTGTGAGTGCATAAAAGTCATAACAGAGACATAAGAAGACTCAACAACCATCAAAACTTACCCATCAAACTCAGCAACCAAGCACACAAGAATGGTGTACACGATAGTTCAGGAGAAAACCGTGTATATACGCCTCTTGAAGAAGGACATCACACATATGTATGCGACTATCAGGTAAAAACCCGCGTATATGTATTAAAGCACTTCCAGGTTAAGGATAAGTCTAAGAAACTCAAACTCAAAATGAACAGAGGCTGTCAAGCAATCAGGCGACAAGAAACTCAATATAAACGAGAGAAATCAAAGGAGAAAAACACTCCAAACCCCAAAAAGAAGATTCAATCCCAAGTACAGTCATCAATTTTGTTACGATGATGATCTCTCTATGGCATGGGGTAAACCACAATAGACGGAAATGATTGCAGAAATCAATTCTAATGTCAAGTAGGATATATAAACAAATATGCTAACAAGACAAGATAAAGAGCCTACCTCATCCAGACGTTCGATGAATTCCACCTTTGAGCACTTGACCCAAAGTAATACACCTGCAACTTGTCCTCAACAACCAAGAAATGCAAGAATATGGTGATAATATATAAATTTAGCACATTCAATTGCATAATTCATCAATATTCATAAAAAATATGCCCATGGAATAATAATTCATATTTGCAAGAAATTAATTGGATGAGAAAAGAGTATTTCTATTAAAATGTAATCAGCAGAAGTGTATGAATTACAAACTTCTTTGTCGGCATGGTTCGGAACTGAGAAACTAAGTCCCTTCCAACTGGGCCTCCACCACTTCAATCATCCACCAAAGGCAAGCTCATATAAGAGAGACAGTGAGGTTCTCAATCAAGTAGGGAAGATCTTGGGGGTTGAACAGTGTGTTCAGACTAAAAAGGATAAAGGGATGTAGACTCAATATGAAGTGAATAATTTCTCCAGAGTAACGTTGCTCTCAAATTTGAATTCTTCTCTTTTCCACAGCTTGGATATGGCCCATTTATAGCCTTCAAATGGAACTAAAGGGCTGATTCAGAACATTTCCAGTATATGGAAGGTCAAGGATCATGGATCTCATGATGTGACATGGAAACCTGACACCATTTTTTAATTTGGGCACAAAACTTGATGTACATGGGCTGTAATGGTGCAACCTGTGTATACACATGCTGTATAACTGTTAGGGCGTGGATATGTGGAAAAATATTATTTTTATCTCTGGGGACTGCAAAAAGGGACTTGAAGTCTGGATAGGGAAATGGAAAAGGCATCCTGATCAAATTTGCATAGGTTGAGGAAAATCTTTCTATAAGAAGGGTCGAGTCAGAACGTTTCCAATATATGGAAGGTCAAAGATCATGGATCTCATGACGTAACATGGGAACCAGACACAATTTTTAATTTTGAGAACCAAACTTGATGTACGCAGGATGTAGTGGTGCAACTTATGTATATGCATGTTGTCTAACTAGTAGGTCGCATATATGTGGAAAACTATGATTTTTTGGCTCTGCGAAGTGAAAAATGGGAATTGAAGTTTTCATAGGGAAATGGAAAGGCCATCCAATCAAGTTGCATGGGGTGAGGCAAAATTATCTATAATAGGAAGGAGAGGTTAATCTTGAAGGTGAACTAATATTTTCTCTAAGTGAACTGGAAAAGTTCAGAAAGAAAAATTAGTCTCTCAAGGAACAATTAAGAAAATCAAAAGGAGAATTTCATGAACCAAATAGTTAAACTGAGACTATTGGTCTAAAAAGAAAATTAGAAGAAGCAAAAAGAATTGAAGAAATTTTGGAAACTAAGCTCAAAGAAATAGAGGATATTTTCCATCAAAGAGAGATTGAAATTGTTTTCCTAAGAAAATAATTAGACAATAATGTCGCCCAATTGAACACAAATCTGAGGTTTGAAAAGAGTTCACCAATACTAGAAGACATTGTAAATGTCCAAAGGTCACCATTTTATAGAATTGGTCTTGGCTACAACAACAGTTAGAAAAATATTGATTTTGAGATACCAGAAAGAGGTGTGAAGATTCAGAGCTATTAAAATGTACTTAGGATTTCCAATCATATTGGAAACACTATAAAAATGAAGCAACCAACAAACGAAAAAAGGAAGTTCAACAGAAGATCACTTATCTTCCCAACGGAGTCGAATTTGAAAAGGGTGATCCACCCAGAAGAGCTCCCACCACAAGAAGTGCTTACAATGCTACCAAGGATGATTATTTTAAAAATAAAACATCTGAAAGGTTTACCAATAGAAATGCTACACCAAGAAGACCTCCTACAACAAGGTTTCAAAATCTATTTCTTGGTAACTATTTTTCTTGTCATAATTTTTGGCATAAATCCACTAACTACAGGGCCAATACAAGATATAACTATCTAAAAAGTAGATATATAGATACAAGACTACCAGAAATGACTATGTAAGAAATAGATCAACTCAAGAGTTTGCAGAAAGAAACTATAATCTGTTTTCTCTGCTTATGAACTCCAATATTGAGTGTTACAAATGTAATAAATTTGGCCACAAAGCACATGAGTGCAGAAGCAAATTGGAATTCATGAGATAGAACATGAATGAGAAATCTTCTATTAAACATGAGAAAAAAAACACAAGCTTATGGAAGAAAAACCCAGATCAACAAAAAAGGGAAGAAAACAATCTAGCTCTACATGCTCGAAGCAACACAAGTCACTAATATATTAACAGTGGATGCTCCACGCACATGACAAGAGATCAAAACGGGATTTTAACTCTTGATAAGACAAAAGGAAGCAATGCCATGTTTGGAAATGATAATTCTTCCAAAATAATTGGAAAAGGAACAATTAGTCTTGGAAATGAGAAATCTAAAGCAAAAAGTGTGTTGCTAATTGAAGATATAAAACACAATCTTCTCAGTGTCAGTCAAATTTGTGATCAAGGACACACTCTTTCTTTTGACTCTCGAAAGTGTGAAATAAGAAATGAAATATCTTGTAGATCAGTTGCTACATCACTTAGGAATCCTAATAACATATACATTTTAGATGAAGTAAAAGGAGAGAAATGTTGGATGGGACAAATAGATCGATGTTGGCTTTGGCATAGGATAATGAGACACATAAATTTTAACAATTTGGTAAAACCAACAAAACACAGGCAGTAAGGGATCTGGCCTTAATTGTAAAACCTTCAAATCCAATTTGCAAACATTGGAAAGATGGAAAGCAGACCAAAGTCACCTTCAAAACAAAGGAGCATTCAACTTCAAAGCCTCTACAACTCATTCATGTTGATCTATGTGGACCAAACAAAACCAAAATCTTACAAGGTTAGCACTACTTTATGGTACTTATAGATTAATACACTAGAATGACATGAGTTTATTTTCTAAAGAAAAAATCAAAAGAAATTGATAAATTTAAGGTGTTTAAAGAACTAGTAGAAAACAAAACTGACCTCAAAATCAAGTGCTTACGATCATATAATGGAAGTGAGTTTACCACAAATGAATTTGAGAAGTTTAGTGATATGCATGGAATCAAAAGACAATTTTCAGTAACTAGGACACCACAACAAAATGGTGTGGAAGAAAGAAAAAGCAGGACCGTGTAAGAAATGGAAAGAACTATGTTAAATGACTCCAAACTATCAGATATTTTTTGGAGAGAAGTAGTACACACTGTTTTTCATATTCTAAACATAGTTTTTCCTAGAACAAACCATGATTAAACACCATATTAACTATGAAAAGGTAGGCATGCAATATTTAATTATCTCAAAGTATTTGGGAGTAAATGTTACATAAAGAGAAGTGAAGAGAATTTGGATAAATTTGATTCCATAACAAATGAAGGAATCCTTTAAGGTTACTCATCTGACATTAAATCATATAGATGCTACAATATAATGTTGTACAATATAGTGATGAGTACAAATGTGAAATTAGATGATGAAAAGTCACATGTTACAAACCAAATTTCAAAAGAAGAAAATTGTAGAGAAAATGATGAATATTTACAAGGACAACATGAAGAGGAACAAGAAGAAAATGAAGTATCAGAGGAAGAAAAACAAGAAGAATAACATCAAGAAGAAGAAAAACAATAAAACAAGGATCAACAAATAGAAGAAGAAGATGAAGCAGAAATAAAAGAAACAAAAACTCCTTCAAGGTATGTACAAAAGAATCATCCTGAAAGCCAAATTCTTGGATATAGGAGTGAAGGACCTCAGACAAGGAGAAGAATAAAAAATGAAGTAAACTTTTCCTTACTATAGATCCTCATAAATTTGTAGAATCCATCCAATATGAACATTGGATCAATGCCACAAATGATGAATTGGACCAAATTGAAAAGAATCAAACTTGGGATCTTGTTCCTAGACCCAAGGATAAAAAAAGTAATAGGCACTAAATGGATTTTCAGGAATAAACAAAATCAAAATGGACATGTAGTAAGAAACAAAGAAAAACATTATGTAAGAGATATGCTCAAATTGAAGGAGTTGATTTTGAAGAAAATTTTGATCCTGTAGCAAGATTGGAAGCAATCGAGATGTTTTTGGCATTTGTTTTATTCAAGAACTTTAAATTTTACCAAATGGATGTTAAATGAGCATTCCTAAATGAAAAATTATAGGAAGAAGTATACATAGAACAACCTGAAGAATTTCAGTTAATAGAAGACGGATATTATGTGTGTAAACTCAAGAAATCTCTCTATGGCCTAAAGCAATCCCCTAGAGCTTAGTACTTCAGACTAGATAAGCATTTGCAATAGCAAGGATTTAAAAGAGGAGCTATAGAAAACAAAATCTAGATCAAAGGAAGGAAAAAGACATCATAATATTTTTTTTCTATGTGGATGATATAATATTTGGAAGTAATATTAACAAGCTAAGAAAAAAATATTCTAAAGAAATGCAGAGTGAATTCAAAATGTCAATGCTATGAAAGCTATCATTCTTCTTAGGATTGCAGATATCTCAATCAAGCAAAGGTATCTTCGTATCTCAAATGAAGTACAAAAAGGAGATGCTCAAGAAGTTCAAAATGGAGGATTGTAAACCAGTCAACACCCCTATGACCATAGGATGGAAGCTCAGTAAAGATGATGAATCCATGGAAGCAGATAAAAAATTGTACAGGTCTATGATTGGCATCTTGTTGTATGTAACTACTTCAAGGCCAGATGTGATGCAGGAAGTTAGAATTGTTGCAAGGTTTCAATATACACCAAAATAATATGATGTACAAAAAATCAAGATAATATTTAGATATATGAAGGGTACTTTGGACTATGGACATTAGTATCCAAAAGGTGAATACTTTACCTTGAAATCATACACCAATGTTGATTGGCCAGGATGTGTAGATAACAAAAAAAGCACAAGTGGAGGTGCATTCTTTGTAGGAAATTGCCTAGTTTCCTAGTTGAGAAAAAATCAATCATCAATCTCTTTTTCAACTGTAGAAGATGAATATATTGCAGCAGCATCTTGTTGCACACAAATTATTTGGATGCAACAAACCTTACAAGACATTCATATTGATTACAAACAATCAATCTTTATACTATGTGATAACTCCAGTGCAATAAGAATTTCTAAGAACCATGTCATGCATTCAAAAACAAAACATATACTTATCAAGTACCATTTTCTAAGAGAACAAATTGAAAACCAAGTTGTAAAGCTGGAATATTTTCCAACAAAGGAACAAATTACAGACATATTTACAAAACCACTACCCAGAGACACATTTGATTATCTCAAACAGAAGATGGGATTCATCCCCGTCTCTTATTAAGGTATGCCAACTTCAGTTTAAAGTTGTTGCGAGCTCATAAAAAATAATAGATCAGGGGAAGAGTACACAAATGAGAAAGTTCTATAATAAAATCAGAACAAGAAGCACAAACGTAGGGGGGGCTGCAGAAAACAAGAAAGTTGTTGGTTGCAAAGAACATAAAATCAAGAGTACAGTGAAATGGGGAGAAAATCCCTTTGCCATTGATGCCAAAGGGAGAGAGTAAATAGATAGGGGGAGACTTGACAGGTGGAGACTTGCAGAAATTAGTCAGCCTATATAAGAACAAAATGATTAGATCTATGGTTGCACAGACTGGAGGATTTTTGTGCCATCAATGAAAACGGGGGAGATCATTGGAAATTGTGTTGTGATAGTAATGAATGTCATTGATGAAAAACAAAGGGGGTGACTATGAATATATTGACCTTCTGTAAGGGTCCTATGTGTTTACCTTAAATGATTGTGCCATAACAACAAGATGAGTGTGTGTAAACATGAAAGCTTGAAGAGAAATGGAAAATGAAATATAGACGAGATGGAGGAGAAAACATTTAAATAAAGAATTGAAATCTATGTGGAATAGAAGAAGTGTAAGTATGGAGTAGTGATGATCTTGGAAAAGGAATATCATGGTGGCCTGATCAAAGAATTGACGAAATTAATATATCCCACATTTATGAGGAAAAAATGATTTCCATAAGTTTATAATGAAAAAGAAATGTTATGAAGTTTGAATTTGAGAGGTAAATCCACGAAACCATGCATGAGGGGTTAACTTTTAGTGGATTAAATATTAACCATTGATTTTCATATATAAATCACCAATATCAAATGTCATAGGGCCCAACAAATCAGAAAATTGAGTGAAATTTATAAACACAATGTTAGAAGCTTCGGTAGCCCGATGGCTCGGTAGGCTCATTGGATGATAAATTGGTAACATACCGGATCGTGGAAAATGGTTGATGTGCATTGATTAGAGGTTATGGAAGGACAATTCCCCAGTGAGCCGAATGTCAGGTGACAATTCTATGTGTAAGGACAAGTGTAGTCCATGTGGAGACAATGTCTCACTGCATATATTTTTCCACGTCACATCAGCATAATAGAGACTGAGAGTTCAGAGTGTTAGCATGGTGGAAAAAATATTGAGGGCCTAGAAGGTTGGTACCCTAGTGGTCCGGTGGTTTTGGTGATCAATATCAACATATTGAATAACAGATCGAGCAAACAAATTGTGAGTGCAATGTTAAATAATCGGTGAGTCAGTAGGCCAATGGCCACGTTAATGCCATGTCAAAGTCATGTGCCATGATAAGTAAGTGCCACATCAGTCAATAGAGGTAGAGGAATTACACACCATAACAAGAAGCTCTACAGATGCCACACACAGTGCCATGTTTCAAGCCTATACTTTTCCTAGTCAACTAGAACATATAGAAGGGTTCCACGTGGAGACTATGTCATATGCTACGTCACACTGATGTACTGAATATCGAAAGTATGGAATGCATGCACAATATTAATGTCCCAAGGGCCTAATGGGTCAGTGGCCCAATAGTATGATAGACCCGATGGCTGAAACTCGGACAACAAGGTTCTATATTGGGTCGATAGTGGTTGAATAAGAGGTAGAAGCATATGTGCGATAGGCCAGTGACCCAGTGCCCTGAATTGTTGGATCGGACCAGATCGAAGCAGTGTTAATGCACATTGTTGAAATACCTAGGGACTGATATCTCAGGGACCTAAGGAGACAAAACCATGGTAATCCCGACAACCAGATGATCCAGTGGTCCCGATGATGAGGATGACTGAAGAATAGATCGACATTGGTGATTGAATCCACTAGTGATCCAATGACAAAGATTGGATCAGGGTACTGACGCAGAGGTGATGGCATGATCCCACATAGTAAAATGCCTGGTAACCCAGTAACTCGATGGGATTGGTGGCCAATGGTCAGAACAGATCAGAACAGGATAATATTTCACAAGGAAAAATAGGGAAATGTCCCCAATGGGCTATTGCTCAATTCCCCAATGGTTACGATATCCAAGGAATGAAGAATTTGATCAATGGTTGTAATTTGTTTGAGGAATCGAATGACTGTTGAGAGTTAAGGGGTGCATGATGTGTCATATATCCTGGTGGTCTTGACTACCCAGTGATGCAGTGAACCATCAAGAGATTATATCGACGATCAAGAGATAATCCAAGGGGAGATTAGATGGTTATTGAGTGACGAGGCTTCTTGTTGTGTGGTCAGATGGGTAGAGAAGAGATCGATGACAAAAATCAAATTCAAGGAATTGAATTGGATTATTGTTGAGTTTGAAGCTTGTGCTAGAGTCTACAAGAAGATATCACATGAAACCAAAGGGGATTTTTTCGGTTTTGAAGGATTTGTAAAACCCGATTTTTATGGAAATCATGGATCTAGAGATGAACCAATGATTTGTTTATTCTCGTAGAAAAATTATTGAATGTATGGGATATATAAGTGATAAATCCATAATCGTTTTGAAGTAGATTTTTATTTGAATGGAGAGTATGAAAAAATTAGAGAGCTAAGTTTCTAAGGCTCTCGAGAGTGTGCGGTGTGATGGAAGGAATCACGAAATTATGAAATTGCAGAACTGAAAGTGGAAGAATACAGATATGGAAGACCTGTAATTAATTAATATCCAAGACATGAAGCATGTTGGAGAAGTCAATAAAACCTTTTGAATAAAATTAAAGAATATAAGTATTTTTAGGGTGGTAGGGTGGATCAAGGAATGATATCGATGTCTTCTACTGGTTGGTTACTACAAACATTGTTGTGCCAGGTTGGATCTTGCAAGCATTGTTGAGTTGGTGCTCAACTAAGGGGATTGGTGTCTCCAACAGTTTAGTGCCTACAAAAATTATTGTTGAGTTGGTTCTCATGAGAGGATAGTGGTATCTCCTGTAGGTTTGTTCATTTGCAAAGATTTCAGCTGATCGAAAATATCACCTCTCGATAGAATATTACAAGAACAAATTTTCTTGTGAGTTGATGGATCACAACATACCATATGATAGATTCAAAGTGGTGAATGACATCATCTACTATAAGTACCGCATATACTTATTCCATGAGTCCACACTGAAGGAGAAGATTATGAGGGCTATGCATGATACACCTTTGATAGGCCATCCTAGGTTCTTTAAAACTGACATGCAAATCAAGGAGAGGTTCACTTGGAAGGGACTCAAAGATGATGTAATGAGGCATGTGAGAAAGTGTATGACTTATCAGTAGAACAAGTTAGAGAAAACTCATCTTTCATGGTTATTACAACCATTACCCATGCAGGAGAAGAAGTGGGAAAGTGTGTATATGGAATTCATCATAGGTCTACTGAAGGTACAAGGCAGAGACTGCATATATGTGGTGGTCGATCAATTGACCAAGTTCACACATTTCTTTTCCATTTCCTCATAATACAAGGAAACATAGGTAGCAGATTTTTTCTTCAGGGAGGCATTCAGACTCCATGGGTTGTCGAAGTACATTTTCAGTGACAAAGACATCAGATTCCTTAGTGCATATTGGTAGGATCTATTAACGTTGGATAGCATAGATTTGACTCCTATCACTAGTTACCACCCCCAAACAGATGGTCAAAAAAATATCGTGAACAAATGGTGTGAGGGGTATTTACATAACTATGTGTACGAGAAATAGAAGGCATGGGTTAAGTGGTTTCATTTGGGGGAACATTGTTATAATACCACTTATCATATGGCCATTGGTATGAACCCATTTTGAGCATTATATGGCTTCAATGCTCCTTCATTTGTTGATTTTACGTTTGGGGACAACAAGGATCCCAAAGCTAAGGATTGGATCCAAGAGAGTCAAGACATCCTCAAGGCTCTCAAGAACAATTTGCAAGAGGCGTAGAATCAACAAAAGATTTATGCAGAAAGGCATACGGTCGAGTACACTTTTGAGGTGGGGGACTTGGTGTTATTTGTATCACATCCATACAGACAGTCTTCACTGAAGAAAGGTGGTGCAGAAAGTATAAATACATGCTTTATGTCCCCTGTAGGATGATTTAGAGATTTGGTGAGGTGGATTATGACCTTGAGTTGTCAGAAGGGGGTAAGATCCACAATGTGTTTCATGTTCCATGCCTCATGAAGGCATTGGTACAACACGTTACTTATTTGGCAGAGTTACCCCTATTGGATGAGGATGGGTAATTAGTGTTGGTTCTTACGGAGGTTTTGGAGGTCTAGGAGAGGAAATTGTTCAACATGGTCATTCAAGAGTACCTCATTAGGTGGAGATATTTTCCATCAGAGGATTCCATGTGGGAAGGTGACCCAACATTCCAGCATCCAAAATTACAGTTGCTTGAGGACAACCAAAATAAAGAAGGGAGGATTGTAATTTCCCTTTCCAAATTTTCTCCAGGAGATTAACGAAATAGTCCAAGTGATTCCCCTAGGCTACAGTCAGTGAAGGAAAAAGGGAATTAGTTAATTATTTAATGTCAGTGGGGGTAAAAAGAAACCTTTTTAAAAGTGACATTGAATAAATTAAGAGAAAAGGTGTTTTAAGTGACTATGAGTTTATAAAGTCACTTTACTTTATTAAAAGGGTAAAAGGGTAAGAAAAGGGTGAATGAGGAGTCAAAAGAGGAATGAGGGTTCCCTCCCTCATTATGCATTTGTTATTTCCTAAAAAAATGAAATTGAGAGAGATCTTGTGGCTTTGGCTCTTGGGGTGAAAAACCCTGGAGAGAGAGATTGGTTTCGATGGTGAGATCATCCACCCTAGATGGTGATAGAGAGAATATCACTCAGATATTTTCATAGTGCTTCATTGTGGTCGAGATATTCACTATTTGGTGGTTGGTTTTTCTTTGTAGAAGTTTTTTTTTATTTAAGAGGACGTGTTGAGTTTGCAGCTACATTTCTTGAGTGTTGAGGCTATGTTCTACCAGTTTTTGACTGAGATTATCGGTGTGTGATTGAGTTACTCCTTTTTGGGATGATCTTTCCCTTGCCCTGGGCATATTTACTTGCAATTGGGCAAGTTATCTTGAGTTGAGGGTCTATTTTTTTAGTTACAGGCTAATTTGTTTGCAGAAGGGCCGAGTTCTATTGAGGAGACCGAGATTGTAAGTGAAGAGGGTCAAATTTCTTGGTTACTGTGTTTATTGTTAAAGAGGGTTGAGATTTCTTGTTGTGTGGTCAGTTTTGAGGTGTTGAGGATGAGATCAAAGTGTTGGATGGGTTTTTTGAAGTACAGGCCAATTTTCTATAATAGAGGATGATTTGATTGTGATAGGGGTGAAATCCCTTCGGGAGGAGGTTGTTGGATTACTGAGAGGGGGGGTGAATCAGTAATAAAGAAATTTAATCATTTTCAACCAAAAAATGAAAGTGTTATATTTATTTATGATCAATGTAGCATTATCAACCAATAGTTGCAGAGTAAATAAACAATGAAAAAATGAGAAATCATACACATACATAGTACACCATTGCTTTATGTGGAAACCCAAAGCGAGAGAAAACCATAGATATTTTTTCTTATATGTATTTAAGAATTACATTCATTGGAAGCACCAACTTCCTTTGTTTTCTAGCTACAACTGGAAGGAGGCTCCAGCCCCTTAGTTTCTTAGGCTACAACCTAAAGGAAGCTCCAACTCCCCAATTCTCTGCCTATAACCAGAAGGAGGATACAACCCCCTATGTTCTCCAGCTACAACCGGAAGCTGGCTACAACCACCTTTCCTTGCCTCGTCCAACCGCCCTGACATAGAATTAGAATGATGGAACCACTATCACACTATCACTATGAGATATATTGTTGTAAACTTGTACCAATCAACCTGTACCATAAACAAGTGCATCAACCATGCACCAACCTGTACAAAACAACCTATAATCAACCTGTACCATAAACAAGTGCATCAACCATGCACCAACTTGTACCAAACAACCTGTAATTAGCCTGTACCATAAACAAGTGCATCAACCATGCACCAACCTGTACCTCAACCTGTAATCAACCTGTACCATAAGCAAGTGCATCAACCATGCACCAACCTGTACCTCAACCTCAACCAAAATCCCTCATCAATTTCATCATCCAAATCTTATTTTTAACTCTGTAATAGACCTGGTGTATATGATCACATAGCTGCAAACCTTCCTTAACTTTAACAACAAGAGACTAGCATTTTATCAAACTTTACTTTAGTCTCACATGACTAATTTTGGATTAGTCAAAAACCCTAACTTGCAATAATCATAACTATGTACCTGTAATGAATAAATATCTAAACCTGGTTCATAATGTTCTTCAGTGTATTTTATGTAATTCCTCCATATTTCACTACTTGGAACCTCTCATAAAATGATTTATAGAAAAAATGGAATACCATGTTGAATTCTGGCTTGTTCTAGAGATCTAACTTGTAGAGAATTTCCCACACGGAATATTTGTTGTGTAGATATAAAAATGGTACACAACATACTACGGACGTTACTCTAACCAATACATTTGGTCTTACTGAATTTGGATCTATTATGAATATGTTATGACGTTTTTACCCGAAACACATGTTTTAGACTAGTTTCAGAACTAGCCACAAACCCTATTTTCCACATCGTGTAACTCCAAAAATACAACGGCCCATAAGATGAAATTTGTATCACAACTACTTGGATATGTTTCTTCAAAGGCCTCCTGATTTCATGGTCTGAATCATTCTAGAAAAATATTTATGGAGAAAATGGTGAGATGTCCTGTAAATAAAATACCTTAAAAAGCATCATCAAAAGAATTTATCCTCCTTTGAATTTTGGCCTTCTTTACTTCACCTTCTCTCTGAAATTTGGCTTAGATATCCTTTGTTTACCTCAGTCACTTGTAGATATTCAATATGCTCAAGTGTGATTTAAAATGAGAGACTCTTGCCTCTTATTTATACTTTTATGTAGCTTCCTCAAGGGGTTACCTTCTAACCATCTTAAACCACTTTCCTTATTTTAGGGCTAACCCACTTCTAACCACTTGTCCACTTTGTAATTTATCCATTAACTGTATTATTTAAATAATTTCTTTTTTATCCACTTTGACTTATAGTACACTCATCACTTCACTTTATTATTTAAATAATTTCTTCCACTTTCCTTATTTTAGGACTAACCCACTTCTAACCACTTGTCCACTTAGTAATTTCTCCATTAACTTTATTATTTAAATAGTTTTATTTTGTATCCACTTTGACTTATAGTACACTCATCACTTAACTTTATTATTTAAATCATTTCTTCTTTGCAACCACTATGACTACTTTGACCTTTTGGGGCTTCTAGATGACTCATGAGGGTTCTCCAACTTCACATGGCCATAACTCTCTAACCGTGAGGAGTTATGTGATGTTCCACATACCATCGGAAATGTCATGACATGTGATATCCATATAGAATAGTATTACCTTTAAATATATTAAAACTCATACCATTATACATCAAACAAACTTGGGTCCATTACCCAAACCTTTGTGCTACTCGAATTCGCTACCGGACTTTCTTCAAGGGTTGACATCAATGACAACCAACCTAAATAATCAACAATATCCCCCTTTGGAATTGATGGAAACACGTTGATGCAATACTCAAGTCATATCACTCATTCTCCTCCTATGAGCATCATTCCCCCTTGAACGATGTCTCTGTGCTCTTTCTCCAAGCATTTACCTTTGCATATGATAAATATCTCCCCATTTTTCATCAATGGAAAATGTATCTTTCCATCTGGGGTTTCTCCCCCTAACTGAACTATCCTTGGGGATGCTCCCCCTAACTGAACTCTTCCTGAAAATGATCCCCCAACCTGAATTTCCCTCTTTATGGTGCTTCCTCATGCAAAATCTAAGACATATAAGATAAGCATTCAAAAACATTCATTTTGGAGTAGAAATTACTCTGAGGCTCTGGCGAAGATACTCAAAGGATTCTCTTGGAAGATGTTTTGTAAACATGTCTACCACTTGTTCTTTTGTGTCCACATATTCAACTATGATGTTCTTCTCTGCAACCTGTTCCCATAGAAAGTGATACTTGATTGGAATGTGCTTTGTCTTGGAGTGCATCGTCGGGTTCTTTGAGATACTTATGGTGCTTGTATTATCATAATAGATTGGAATGGGATCATCATACTCAACCTATATATCTGTCAGAGCTTGTTTCATCCATAGAACCTGTGTAAAACATGTTGTTGCTGCAATATACTATGCCTCGGTTGTAGATAAGGATATTGTTTATTGTTTATTTCTTAGCCATGATAATAAACACTCACCCAAGTAGAACGCTTCTCCACTGGTGCTTCATCGGTCATCAATGTAACCTTCCCAATATGCATCTGTGTAGGCAATAAGTGATAGATCCTTTCCTTTTGGATACCATAATCCAAACTCTTATGTTCCTTTGAGATATATGAAAATACTCTTCACTACTAAGACATGTGATGCCTTGGTTGTTGCTTGAAATCATGCCACCTTTCCAACTGCCTGCAATACATCTACTCTGGATGTTGTCACATATAGTAAGCTACCAATCATTGACCTATATCTCCTCTGGTATGTAGACTTTGAATCATCATCTTTGCTCAACTTGCAACTGGTTTGCATAGGAGTGATAATTGGTTTGCAATATTCCATTCTAAACCTCTTTAGCATTTATATGATATACTTAGTTTGAGAAAAACATTCCTTGGTTGCTTTGACATATCTGAAGACCTAGAAAGAAGGATAGTTCTCTGAGTAATGACATTTAAATTCATTCTGCATATCCTTTGAAATTTTTTGGCTTAACCTGTTATCATCACTTCCAAAAATAATATCATCAACATAAAATTCAATTAATAAAATGTTATCTTGAGTTACCTTGGTGTAGATTTTGATGTCCGCACTTCCTTTTCTGAACCATGTCTGATGTAGATATTTATCCATTCTAGCGTGCCATGCTCTAGGAGCCTGTGTTAGACCATACAGGGCCTTTGTCAATTTACATACATAATCTGCGTTCTCTCACAACTGAAATCCTTTTGGTTGTTCAATGTAGACTTCTTCTTCAATTTCCCCATTTAGAAAATTTAATTTCACGTCCATCTGATACACTTTAATATTCTTGGAGCATGCATAAGTTAAAATCAATCAGATTGCTTCCATTCTAGAAACTGGGAAAAATGTCTCTTCAAAGTCAATTCCTTCAACCTGTGTGTATCCTTTACATACCAATCTAGCTTTGTTCCTTGTAACATGTCCATCTTCATTCAATTTATTCCTGAATACCCACTTTGTGCCAATCACATTCTTATTCTTTGGTCTTGGAACTATTTCCCAAGTCTCATTTTCTCTATTTGATCCAATTCTTCATCCATGGCCTTATTCCAAAATTCATCCTTGCTAGCCTCTTCAAAACTATTTGGTTCAATCATAGATGAGAATGCTAGGTGTGTTTGTTCTAGTGAACACATTCTTCTTCTAGTCTCAACTCCTGCATCTTTGTTTCCAATAATCTGATCTAAAGGATGATTCTTCTGTACTCGTTTGCTAGGTGTCTTTGGAGGCACTTGCTAAAATTGCTCTTCTACTTCTGTCTGATCCTCTTCATATTCCCCTTCTACTTCTTCTTCATTTTCTCCTTCTTCTTCATAAAGTTGTTCCATTGATTCATTTTCTTCTTCCTTTAATTCTTGTCTACCTGTTTCATCAATTGTTACATTGATGCTTTCCACAACTTTGTTCAACCTCAGATTGTAACACTTGTATGCTTTCCTTGTACTTGAGTAACCAACAAGTACTCATGTTTCCACATGAGAGTCAAACTTTCTCATTCTACCATCTTCTCTTTTGATGTAGCACTTGCTTCCAAATACTTTGCAGTGCTTTGCATTTGTTGGTCTTCCTTTCCATAGCTCGTAGGGAGTTTTGTCAGTGTTGTTTCTGAGCATTACTTTGTTTTGAATGTGAATTGTTGTATACACTCCATATGTCCAAAAAATATCTATCAATTCAATCCATTAGCATTGTTCGACCCCTTTCCTGTATTGTCTTGTTCTTTATTTCAACAACTCCATTCTGTTGAGGTGTCCTAGCAACGGAGAATTAACTTTGTGTTCCATGCCTTCTGTAGTAGTCCATAAAATCAGATCTCAAACATTTGATTTTTGAATCCATTTCATTTTCAATCATTTCCTTGTAGACCTTGAAGTTTTCAAAAACTTGTGACTTATTCCTTTTAAACCCTTTGTTGTAGTTGGTCCAACTAGATCAGTATGCACAATTTCCAGTGGTATTGTCGTTGAATATTCCTTTGTCTTTGAACCACTGTCTGAACCAATCTATGAATCCATTCCCACATCCACTTTCATATATCTATCCAAACCTGTTAAGTGTTCTTACAGATCCATCTTTGTCCATACTATTCAATACTCTACTGCACAACTATCCATAATGATGACCCATCTATCACTATACTATCATGAAGTCTTCACTACTACAACTTATTGTACTTATGCTAACTGACTTCTCTAGTTATGTCTTCTCAAAATCTACAAGTTTCTCTAAGGATGGTTCTTTGTTCTATCATAGCTATCGCATAGACTCCCCCTATCTAATATTCATATTACCTGGGAGTCTCTAATCCGGATGGCTCAGAACAATTCATGCTCTGATGTGTATTCATCATCATCTTCATTGGTAGATTCATCATCTCTCTGAGCTCTGACTTCTATTTTTCTGTCTGTGGATTCATCTTTCACTACAATTCTTGAAAGTACAATCTCTTGAACCTATTCCTTATTTGCATGTCCTTCTTTTTTTCAGTTACCTTCCAAACCCCTCTGTATATGACATCTTTCTTTTTCTTCGTAGAATTTTATTCATCTCGTTTTATTTCCAATATTGCGATCTCTGGGACCTGGTCTTTGTTCACCTATTCTTTGTTTTTTCTTATCCATACTTTATTATATCTGATATCAGTGTTCTCTTTCATGGAAGTGTCGATCATGCTTCTACAATCACTAGCTATGTGTCCATAGTTATGACATTTATAACATTCAATGTTATGTGCAGCCACATAGGCACTTCTTGCTTGAACATTTATTTTATAATACTTGCAATCTGCAACCTTATGTCCAAAATTAGTACAATAAAAACAATGACCATAAAAGAAATTTGCATACCTGGGAGTGAATGATCTTCTTTGTGGTATAGTCCTTCTGAATTTATTCCTTGATTGATCATGATTATGATTGAAGCTTCTTTGTGGATTGAACATGGATGGTCTTCTTGAAGATGTATCTTCAATAGTTTTCTTAGATTCTGGTTGACCATGATTCCTTCCTTTGAGTACTTTTGCATAACTCTTTCTATTTTCTTCATTCTTCTTTTCTAGAAACCTAGAGTGTTTCTCTTCATTCACCATAACCGATGTGGATGTTTATGTCTCTTAAAATTCTTATTGAGCTTGGGGAACTTACTTCTCAATGTGGCAACTTCTTTTTCAAGCTGCTCAACCTGTTCTTCTTTCTTCATTATCTGAGACTTCATGAATTATTCTGTTATTTTAGCTTCTTCAAGATGAATTTTTAATGTGATTATTTCTTCATCAAGTCCTTTCTCTTCTTGACCAAACTTTGCCTCAAGATGGTTTAGATCGTTAGTTCTTTCCTTAAGATGATATGTCAATATCTTCTCTCTCATTTCTCCTTCTTCCTTCTGTGCTGTTATTTTGGCTTCCAAATACTGTTTTTGATATTCAAGATTTTCTTCAATCTTTCTGGCTTCTTCTGGCTGAGTTCTTAAGTTCTCGATGAACTGTTGGGATTCTTCAAAACTATGAACACTTTCTTTTTGTTTCATCAATTCTTTCTTGAGTGGATTTTTTTCTTCTCTTAGTTCATCTAAAGAACTAATCAATTCTTCTTCATAATTGTCTTCCTTTTCAATTAGTTTTTTTGTCTCATTTCCTTCATGGCATTCTATTTCAAGATGTTCGTGTTTTTCACAATTAAATCAAAACAACATGCCTCTGGTGATTATGTACTCTTCATCTTTTGAATCTGTTTGACATGGTGAACATAATTCTTCTTGATCTATATCTGCATCTTCTTTGGCATTTTCTGAATCTGTGATGGGTGAAGAATATATGTCATGTAACTTATCCCAAATTTCTTTGGCAGATGAACATTTACCAACATTTTCTCTTATCGGATTAGGTAATACTTCCCAAATGAAATCCATTGCTATTTTTTTATTATTCTTCAATTCCTTCTTGGTTGCAATCTTTTCCCTTTTTGAACTATCATATCCTGTAATGACTGATAGCCAAATATAATGCCCCTATGCCTATAAAAATACTTTCGTCCTTCTACTCCACATGTCATACTTTAAACCATTCTTACCATTAAAAAGTGGTACTCCATTCTCATAATAATCCATGATCTCCTTCCAGTGGTTAAACTATTTCCTGAAGGAACAGGTTCTGATACCAATTGTTGCATTATTGAGGGGGGGGAGGGGGGGGGTGAATTAGTAATAGAGTAATTTAATCCTTTTCAACCATAAAATGCAAGTGTTATATTTATTTATGATCAATGTAGCATTATCATCCAATAGTTGCAGAGTAAATAAACAATGAACAAATGAGCAATCATACATAGTACACCAGTGTTTTACGTGGAAACCCAAAGTGGGAGAAAACCACAGAATGTTTTTTCTTATATTTATTTAGGAATTAAATTCATTGGAAGCACCAAATTCCTTTGTTTTCCAGCTGCAACTGGAAGGAGGCTCCAACCCCCTAGTTTCTTAGGCTACAACCTGAAGGAAGCTCCAACTCCTCAATTCTCTGGCTACAACTAGAAGGAGGCTACAACCCCCTATGTTCTCCGACTACAACCAGAAGGTGGCTACAACCACCTCTCCTTGCCCCGTCCAACTGCCCTAATGTAGAAGTAGAATGATGGAACCACTGTCACACTATCACTGTGAGATGTATTGTTGTAAACATGTACCAATCAACCTGCACCAACCTGTACCATAAGCAAGTGCATCAACCATGTACCAACCTATAATCAACATGTACCATAAACAAGTGCATCAACCATGCACCAACCTGTACCAAAAAACCTGCAATCAACATTTACCATAAAAAATTGCATCAACCATGCACTAACATGTACCTCAACCTATAATCATCTTGTACCATAAACAAGTGCATCAACCATGCACCAACCTGTACCTCAACCTCAACCAAAATCCCTCATCAATTTCATCATCCAAATCTGATTTTTAACTCTGTAAAAGACCTGGTGTATATGATCACATACCTGTAAACCTTCCTTAGCTTTAACAATAAGAGACTAGCATTTTATCAAACTTTACTTTAGTCTCACATGACTAATTTTGGATTAGTCGACAACCCTAACTTGCAATAATCATAACTATGTACATGTAATGAATAAAGATATCAAAATGGTACACAATTTTCTTCAGTTTTTTTCATGCAATTCCTCCATATTACACTACTTGGAACCTATCATAAAAGGAGTTATAGCAAAAATAGCATACCTTGTTGAATTTCGTCTTATTTTGGAGATTGAACTTCTAGAGAATTCCACGCACAGAATATTTTTTGTATAGATCTTAAACATGTTAAAAAACATACTACATATTGTACTATAACCAATAAATTTGGTCTTACTGAATTTGGATCTGTTATGAATAAGTTATGACGTTTTTACCTGAAACACCTATTTTAGACTAGTTTCAGGACTAGCCACAAACCCTATTTTCCACGGAGTGTAACTCCAAAAATACAATGAACCACAAGCTTAAATTTGTATCACATCTACTTGGATATGTTTCCTCAATGGCCTCCCGATTTAACGATCTGAACCATTCTAGAAAGAATGTTATTGTGCAAATGGTGAGATGACCTGTAAATAACATACCTTAGAAGGCATCATCAAAATAATTTATCCTCCCTTGAATTTTGGCCTTCTTTACTTCACCTTCTCTCTGAAATTTGACTTAGATATCCTTTGGTTACCTCAGTCACTTGTAGATATTCAATATGCCCAAGTGTGATTTAAAATGACAAACCCTTGCCTCTTATTTATACTTTTATGTAGCTTCCTCGAGAGGTTAACTTCTAACCATCTTAAACCACTTTCCTTATTTTATGGCTAACCCACTTCTAACCACTTTTCCACTTAGTAATTTCTCCATTAAATTTATTATTTAAATAATTTCTTTTTTATCCACTTTGACTTATAGTACACTCATCACTTCACTTTATTATTTAAATAATTTCTTCCACTTTCCTTATTTTAGGGCTAATCCACTTCTAACCACTTGTCCACTCAGTAATTTCTCCATTAACTTTATTATTTAAATAATATTATTTTGTATCCACTTTGATTTATAGTACACTCATCACTTCACTTTATTATTTAAATAATTTCTTCTTTGCAACCACTTTGACTACTTTGACATTTTGGGGCTTCTAGATGACTCATGAGGGTTCTCCAACTTCACATGGCCATAAATCTCTAACTGTAAGGAGTTATGTAATGTTCCACATACCACTAGAAATGGAATGACATGTACTATCCATATAGAATAGTATTACCTTCAAATATATTAAAATGTATACCATTATACATCAAACAAACTTGGGTCCATCACTCAAACCTTTGTGCTACTGGCATTCGCTACCGGACTTTCTTCAAGGGTTGACATCAACGAAAACCAACCCAAATAATCAAAAGAGGTTGCCCTCATATGTATTTATTTCCATTGTTGTTGGGGACAATTTTCTACTGTAGAAAATGAAGAATATGGTATATTGTCATCTATAGGCCATATTCCTCACCATATTTGCAAAGGAAACCTACAGGAAATACATATCAGGTTCTTCTCTAACTATTGTTATATTATTTGTTGAGATCTATAATGTAATTTTGTTGTCTAAAAAACCCAATGCAATAAATATATTTGGCTCTCAATTTGGGTGTTATATTGTAAACCACAACAGAGAGTAGAAATACACATAAATATTTTGATGGAATTACTTGTGCGTAAACTTTTTGGCGAAGTATCTACAATGTTAAACTAAGTGAAAATCCAAAAAGAATAGTGGAGATTTTACAATAAAACCCTCTAATAGAAGTAAGGATAGGAAACATTGGACTCCTAGGTAAGATCGTTGGGGGTCCTTTGGCGTCAATTTGCCTCTGTGAAATATGTGAAAACAAGAGACCTTAAAACATTACAAAATAAATAGTGCATTAACCTTACTCTTGCATACCATAAACTTCTTCTTTTTTGACAGTCCTGAAAAAGAATTAGCAAAAGGTTTAGGAGGAAATGATTTTTCCCTAGACCAGGTCATTAGCCTCCCCATTTCAAGATGATTAATTGCCAACTAAAAAGTATATGAATTGAAACATGAATAGTCCATATATTTATTAACCAACAACGAATTTATCAGTAACAAAAACTTGTAATTGATACCCAAACGTTCCTAGAAAGCGCACAGTAACTAAAGTTGCATACCAGTCATGCCACATGAATTTCATTAACTATTCATAGGGAATACTTGATTTTCGACTATGGTTTTCTTTGGTCCATATCCGATTTGCCACAAAAGAAAACAGGGAAAGTTAGATGCAGTCTAATTTTGTCACATTCATAATGCCTAGCTAGCCATGGGTATTCTTAGTCAAACCATCATTGGATTAGAAGGAAATATGAGGAAAAATCTTTACAAAAAAAATAAGAAATTGATTTGGGGATTCAAGCATACCTGTGTCATTCCAAACTATCATTACAATTTACAATGCATTTAAAGTGAAATCGTTGTTTTCAAAGGGCTGCACGTTACATAAATATTACTCACACCACAAACAATAACAAGAAAAACTAATTAAAAATTATCTGCCAAGCCACCTTTATCACCAACAGATAAGAAGATGCTTGTGCATTGAAATTCCTACAAGCATAATGTCATTTTGAACTAGGGAATAAATTATAATCTCACAACAAGTGAGAGCAATTGAGAATAGGGACCAATAATCAATACTCAATTTAAAGATACCATCATTTGACATACTTTGACCAAGCATGCAATCAAGATATACAGAATAATGATTTACAAAAGTTTCAAGAACCAGAAAACTAAAAATATGAGAACTTCCATCTTACAAGTAGAGCATCGCACATGAAATTATACTCGGAGAAGAGACATGAGCAAGAGGTTTATTTACTATCTGTAATCCCAAAATTTACAGGAATTTATAATTCATGAATTTTAAATTGCAACATTTTAAATTCTTCATACATAACAGAAACATTGTAATTACTAGAAGAGCTTAAAAATCAAATACATAGACAAAGATAACTTTTATGTTCCAAGTTTCAAACCAAGCACTAGTTAAGCAAGTGATTTCCACCCAACCGTAGGCAAATCCACAATGGACGCCACCCCCTAGTCGGGCTATGATACTACTAGGGTGAAGCAAGAATTGTGAAATATTGTAACTACAAACAATATTCTACTTATTATTGAGCTAATATCTTATAGATCAATCCCCTTTTGTGGATTGATCATGTCAGGATTTGTATAATACCAAATCCCCTTTATGGATTGGTCAAACCCTAATTATATTCTATTAATTAAGAATTTGGCCCCCATACCTAATTAAAGTGGTTTTAACCACTAAGTGAAGAAGTCAGCCTTGCTTGATGAAGAGACACCATCCTAGCACCTACCAGCCAATATAAATAAGAGTGGAAGCTGCCTCATTAGCTCACTCACTCAAGTCACTCATCTAGTGCACAAGTTTGAAGGAAGTTGTAGTTGTCAGTTGCCAGAAGAAGGAAGAGAGAGATGAATTGCTCAGTGTTGGATATTCTCTAGTGTTTTGTTTATTATATTGGCATTGTATTGGAAATCTATATTAAGGAAGTTTTTTCTAGGTTTTCTTCCCCATGAAGGTTTCCCAAGATAAATTTTGTGTATCTTGTGATTGTGTTTCTCTCATTGATCTTGCATATGCTATTATTGTCTAGTAAATTGAAAAGAAACTTAATATTTGCTCTAAATTTAACATGGTATCAGAGCTAAGCTGAAGAGAGCACCTTTCACTGGATAAGCAAAAATGTCACTGTTGTCATACAAGAAAATTAATTATTTTGTTGGAGAGGAATTTTAGCCTAAAAACCACCTAGGGAAGTGCACCCTAGCCTAGCGAACTTATTGGCAGCTTGAGCGCACCTTTTCTGTGGCCAGAAACTCTATAAATTGAAACCCTTGTTTCTAGTTGGTACTAGAAAACCAGGAAACCATAACCAATACCAGAAGTACTAGTCCACATTTTCACAGGCCTAGTTTCAAGGGGTAAAATTTGGATTTTTAGAAAACTGATGGCACCAATATACTCACCTCAACCAAGCGCACCTCCTGGTAAGTTCAGATCTAAATTTTGAGAGCTCTCATTTTTTGGTCATTTTCCCAACTCGAGGTCAAGATGTATGCAAGCACAAATCTCATTGACAAGTTATAAGGTGTGGATAACTTTTTTTCCTGGAAGTATAGGATTGCACTCATTCTTGAATAGAATGACCTTGCAATATTCATCAAAGAAAATGTACCAGGACTCGCAAATTCTACAGCTAAAGCAACGTACTAGAAGGACATGGTTAGGGCCAAAAGAATCATTGCAGACTCTATCAAAGATCACTTGATCCCTCAAGTGGAATTTAATAATACCCCAAAATAAATATTTGATTCCCTAACCATATTGTATGAAGGAATAAACATTGACCGGAAGATGAACTTGAGAACTCAACTCAAGAATACAAAGATGTATAAAGGAGAAACAATTCATGACTATTTCTCTAGGATCTCTCAATTCAAGGAACAACTACAAGAAATTGGATATACCTATTGGCCCTTGACCAAGTTTTGAGGATTCTTGGTCATGTTTGACCTATTTTTGGGACTTCGACAGGCTGTCAAAGGCAGAGCGCAAGTCGAAGCAGAGATCGCGGGATCTTGACCCATTTTAGGGCCCTTTTTGGGATTTGGGATAATGTAATGGGTATGGGGATGTCGGCCCATGGTTTTACCCATGCTTAGGCCTATTTTTTAATGTATAAATAAAAGACTAGGTGATGTAAGAAGTAATTAAGTGACTGGTCAGTGTGCTAAGTGCTAGAGTTCAATTTATGTGATCAAAGGTGCTACGTGCTAAGTGATAAGTGGAAATTTCTTTTGTGCATACTGTGTGAGGCTTGCAGAGCTAAGTGCAAGTGATTGTAAGACATTGTGGAAGGCTTTGTTCTTAGATTTACTTGGGGAAGGAGGATCTGGCGGCGTGCACGTAGATCCCCTATCCTATGCGAAGTAGGGTTTTTGTGGCTCTGTGCATGTAACTAATTGAAGAAGCTAATAAAGAAGACAAAGAGTTGGTGGACGTAGCCCCAGGGAGGGGGTGAACCATGTACATCCTATGTTGTAATGATTTGTGTGATGTGTTGATGTGTTTATGTGTTTATGTATTCACTTGCTTAGTGCTTTGATATAGATGAATGATAGGTAGATCTGTTGTTTCTTTGTGCTTAATAATGAGAGTGAATGCTAGATCTGACCTATGTGAATGCGCTTAGTGCTTGAATATGGTAGATCTAATCTGTTTTGTCATGCTAAGTGCTTCTAGATGCTAGATCTAGTTGAATATTGTGATGTTATGTAAGTAGGGTTTTATCTGCGAAGTATATATTGGTTAAATATTGATGAACTATGTTGCTAAGTGCTTTGTTAAGGTGTTACAATCACACATCTATGTCCTAGCTAAGGTTGCAGACACTGGAGTCCTGCAACCACCCCTACCTCTACCTTGGGTGAGACTTCATCTACTTTGCAGGTGTTTCCGAAAGGGGTGGTAGTTAGGGTTTTTTTGGTGCGTTGTTGTAGTGTTGAATCCTGGGTCTGCCCCTGTGCCAACAAATGGTTCCGTTGTCGGGACCTGAAACTGTGATTGTTGGGAATTGAGGAAGAAGAAGATTTGTGTGAAGATTTGACCTGAAACTATGATTACTTTGTGCGTAGATATATTTCCCTAGTGTGCAATATTATACTTAATCTGTGAAGCTATGTGCTAAGAAGAGAAGTTAGATTCGAAGAAAAGAGGTGAGATCTAAAAAATTTGTTCTTTGTTAAAGGTAAGAATAGTGAAAAGTTTTAGATCTGGAAGCTTTGTGCTCTGTTGAAAGTAATATTAGTGGAATTTTTTGTTTCTAAAGTATGGATCTAGATATGTTTGATAAAAATTTTCCTAGCTCGAAAAGTAGGGCACAACTAGATGAAAGAAGATTTGGTATAAGTAGATCTGATAAAAGTAATGAAAGATATGGTATTCCTATGCATAAAAAGAATGTTTGGACTAACAAATGGATGCAGGACCCTAGAAAGAATTTTTGCAGGTTAACTACTATGATCCTAGTGTGCAATACAGGAAAGGTTGGGGATCATTTAAGAGAAAGCGAGGATTGACTCTTTGTTATAATTGCAAAAGGTCGGGACATCTTACTAAGGAATGCCCTGGTAGAAGACCTAGTTGTCTTTGTTGTAAAGCTGTGGACCATGAAGTTTTAGATTTCTCTATAATGATTGATACGCTTGAAAGAATGAATATGAGACAAGAAAACCCTGAGAACGGTCAAGAAAATGAGACATGGCAGAACCCCAGAGAGAATCAAAGACTATACTAGTAAAAATGAAAGAAACCCTGAATGATCACCGAAATTTCAACTTGTCAGAGATTTTTAAAGAAAAAGAATGCATAGAAGCAAGAATAGGAGACTACGACGTTGACTGTGTTCTAGATGAGGAAACATAGGTGAATATCATGAAAGAAAGAACTTGGGAAGATTTAGGAAAGCCTCCTATGATTCCTTCATTGGGAGGAATAGGATTATTTAGAGGAAAATTGATAACCCTACGTGAAAGACTCACCCAGATATCTATGAGTTCTTAAATTTATTGAGAACCATTGATAACCCTACGCGAAAGACTCACCCAGGAAAATTGATAACCCTACGCGAAAGACTCACCCAGGAAAGGTTGTTAAATTTATTGAGAACAAGGCCCTATTTTCTATGTTACTAGCAAAACCTTGGATTGAAAAGGATCAAGCTAGAAGAAAAGAAGAGAAAGTCTTAGAGAAGAAGAAGTAAGAATTAAAATATTTCATGACTAGGAGGATCGCACATTTGATTGAAGAACGGGAGAACAGATCGAAGCTATTTAGAACCAAAAACTTGGATGTCGAAGTTGGAAGGATACAAGGAGACTCATAGAAGACTGAAGAACATACCCCAGATAGAAAAGAAGTATTTCCCTTGAATCCTATGAAAGAATCTCAACAACACGAAGTTACTATGCCAAGAGAAGACAAGAATCAGAATGGAGAGAGAAATAACCAAACGAAGCTCACTGGAAAGAAGGCTAGAAAACTAAGTAAGAATAAAGCAAAGACCGAAAGATTACAGAAGGTTCCAGAGGGAACTTCGCAGAAGGAAAATTTGCAAAACTGGAACTTCGTCGAGATATCAGAACAACGCCACATGGAACTTCGCCATGGAGAAGAAATATAGTCGTTGGAGACAATATAACCGTTAGACCGATGCCACGAATGGGTAGAAAGGCATTTATGATCATAAATCTCGCCGCCAGATCATTGGGACCGTGCCGTAATGAACGAAACTCAGTTAATGAAGGTTTCTCGCCCGTTGGAGAGATCCATTACCTAGTTATCTACTTATTCCATCAGACCTTGCACTGAGAAAACTTTTTCCAACCATGATCATCTAAGCCCACAGATTAGTTGATTTCATGCAATGATCATCGAGATATCACCATTCATCTCATTTCATTGAGTAGTTTCTCTTCAACCCAAGATATTCAACCACGAGAGTGTATGTTCGAATAACTTAGCGCAGTCAAAGAATATGTGAAGGAGGTACTCATCGAACTCATGCCTGAAAGAGTAATGTCTGAAAGGGTAATGTATGTGGGTGTACAAGCCTCATAGATGAGAGGAGTGCAAGCCTCTCCATTGACTGCTCGCAGATCTGGGTCATCCCGATTCGTAGCAGAAGCAACTCACTGAGAACCAGAACTGAAGACACTAGAGTCATAACTCCAAGAGGTGAAGTATCAAGAAAAAACAATACAATCATATTTGAATCCCTTGTCAGCTATTGAAAGGATGAAGTGATCCAAAGCGTAGTGCACTACCCAACAGTAGGTCCACACAATTCAAAGCAAGGTCATGGAAGTGACTCAGAGGCTCCAACCTATACAGGATGAGGCTTGCCAACTATTCACAGAGATCGAAGGCTGAGGAGAAGAGCTAGAGTAAGTTGTCACTGCAGTTGAACAACGCTTAGAGGGACTTGTCAATGATGTAGTCATCCAAGATTTCACTGAACAGGAGGTCATGGCACAGCAACAAGTCGAAGAAGCTCGAGCCAAGCTCGAGGATTTTGAGGCAGAGTTATCCAGATCAGAGTGACTCAGGATGAGTCATAGGTGAGTTTTGGGGGATTTTTGGCCCTTGACCAAGTTTTGAGGATTCTTGGTCATGTTTGACCTATTTTTGGGACTTCAACAGGCTATCGAAGGCGGAGCGCAAGTCAGAGCGAAGATCGTGGGATATTAGCCCCTTTTAGGGCCCTTTTTGGGATTTGGGATAATGTAATGGATATGGGTATGTCAGCCCATGGTTTTACCCATGCTTAGGACTATTTTGTAATGTATAAATAGAAGACTAGGTGACGTAAGAAGTAAGTAAGTGACTGGTCAGTGTGCTAAGTGATAAAGTTCAATTTATGTGATCGAATGTGCTAAGTGCTAAGTGCTAAGTGGAAATTGCTTTTGTGCATACTGTGTGAGACTTGCAGAGCTAAGTGCAAGTGATTGTAAGCGACCGTGGAAGGCTTTGTGCTTAGATTTACTCGGGGAAGAAGGACCTGGTGTAGTGCGCGCAGATCTCCTGTCCTATGAGGAGTAGGGTTTTTGTGGCTCTGTGCATGTAACTGATTGAAGAAGCTAATAAATAAGAATGCTAGATCTAACTTGTGTGAGTTTGAATCTTCTATATCTGATCTATTTTTTCATGCTAAGTGTTGCTAGATGCTAGATCTAGTTGAATACTATGATGCTCTATAAGTAGGGTTTTATCTGCAAAGTAGATATTGGTTAAATATTGATGAACTATATTGATAAGTGCTTTGTTAAGGTGTTACAATCATAGATCTGTGTCCCAGCTAAGGTTGCAAACGCTGGAGTCCTGCAACCAACCCTGCCTCTACCTCGGGTGAGACTTCATCTTCTTCGCAGGTGTTGTCGAAAGGGTCGGTAGTTAGGGTTTTGTTAGTGCGTTGTTGTAGCGTTGAACCCCGGGTCTGCCCCTGTGCCAAAAATACCCTAGATGAAGATGAACTCATAATGACATATCGTAATGGTATCACAAGAACTTGGGATGCATTCATCCAAACCATTTGTGCCAGAAAGGAAAAACTACAATTTGACAGTCTTTGGGAAGAATGTGTTCAAGAATAAGCAAGAGTAGCTAACCAAGAAGTAGTACTATTAAGGGATGAATATCAAGACCTAACTTCTCATGATAAAGGATGAAAGAGAAGGTCTCAAATCAAGAAGGATACCCACCTACATAAGGAATATCACTCCCCAAATAGATTCATTCATAAAGAATCTCACCCTCCAAGGAGATTCCAGAAGTTTCAAAAAGGTCAAATAAGAGAAAAAGATTTATCATCTTATCAATGTTATCATTGTGACAAGATGAGAAATATTGTTAAGAATTTTCTAGCTAAAATAGAAGAATACAAGAAGAGAAACAACAAAATACATTATGCCCATGCAGTAGAAGACGATGAGCCACCCACAAAGATGATTAAAGAAAATATTGAAGACTATTTCTTATTCTTTTCCCTCTCAGGATCTGTATCAACTGGAGAGGACACTTGGCTCATAGATAGTGGTGCTTCTAAGCACATGATATGTCAGAGATACATTCTCTCTAGCCTCACAGAAATTTACACTTGGAGATGATTACCAGTACCCTATCAAAGGAGTGGGCGAGTCCACTTACAAACTTGATTCAGGGACCCCAATGAAGATGAAGGATGTACTGTATGTACCAGGTTTGACGAAGAATTTGATTTCTATCTCAGCTTTAGATAAGAAAGGATTTAGGTTTACATTCATAGATGGTGAAGTACTTATGTGGCCTAAAGGAAAAACCATAGAAGATGCAATTGTTATTGGAACAGAAGAAGGTGGCCTATATAAATTAAAAGGTCACTTAGATGCAGCCTTGACTCACTCCACTAAGATTCCATGTGAACTTTGTCATAGAAGACTAGCTCACAACAACTACAAGGCCTTACCATATGTGAGAAAAGTAGTTACAGGTCTACCAGATTTCAAGGTTGACCATGAAGGTGTATGCAAGGGATGTGCACAAGGAAAGAACATAAAGAATCATTTCCCGAAGAGAGACAGTAAAGAAGGAGTCTTGGAGCTCATCCACTCAGATGTATGTGGCCCAATTCCATCCACCTCTCTTAGTGGGTATGTATACTATGTGCCATATATTGATGACTATTCTTACAAGACCTGGGTTTACTTCTTGAAATCAAAAGATGAAGTGTTTGGAAAATTAAAGGAATTCAAAGCCTTGATAGAGAATCTATCTGAAATAAAAATCAAGATTGTCGAGTTAGATAATGGAGGAGAATACACCTCAAAAGGATTTGTAAACTTTTGTAGAGACGTCGGGATTAAGAGGGAGCTCACCACTCCCTACAATCCTCAAAAAAATGGTGTAGCAAAGAGAAAGAACATAACTATAATGGAAGCAGTGAAGACTATGATCCATGATCAAGATCTTCCAATGCACTTATGGGCAGAAGCAACAAGAACAACAATATATGTACAAAACATATTATCCCATAGTGCACTTGGGTTCAAAACCCCAAAAGAAATTTTCTCCAGAAAGAAGCCAGAAGTAATCCATCTCAAGATATTTGTACACATTCCAAAAGAGAAGAGAACCAAGTTGGACCCTTTAGGAAAGAAGGGAATATTTGTTGGATACTGTGAGGTCTCAAAGTCCTTTAGAATTTACATACCAGGTTACCATCACATTGAGATCAATAGAGATATAACATTTGATGAAGATGCAGCACTCAATAAATCAAGGAGATGTCAGATTGAATAAGTATATGAAGATGATCATGTAGCTCCCAGAGTTGCAGAACTAGTGAGGGAAGTCACAACTTCCCTCGATGATGAGATTCAAGAAGAAATGATATGATAGAAACTCAATAACCTCCCCAGTTGACGATCTCTCACAAGATAAAGCCAGCTTGGGTGAGGGAACTTATTCAATATGGAGAGAAGTATGGTGCCCTCGAAGGAACCATAAGACAAGTCAAGAAACCTAATTCATTCTCCAGTTATATGGCTTTGATGTTTGATCTCATAGAGAAGGAGATTACTTTCTTTGATGATCTAGATTACTTTCGGCACGAAATGAGAGCTGAGATATAATAAAGAAATGTACAGAGATAGATCATATATCCAATATTATAACAAAAATGTATCATATATGCAACCATAAACACAAATATACAATAATACACATATTTTTATTAATGTGCAAAAATGTACAAAGAATGTAAAATACAGAGTGAAAGACTCGATAGAATGGTGGAAGCTTATCTCTGAGAAGAGATGTGATAGCTACTCGCATCCATGAGAATATGATTTTACAATGAGGCTCCAAAGGCATTTTTATCATAAATAAAATCCAAAACCCTAACCCCGGAAGATAAAAATCCAACAGTTTTGTGGACCCTGTTTTGGGTAGTTTGGTGTATCAACTTCTTGGGGGCGTAACTTTGGCATACGATCTTTGTTTGGGGCGCACGATAGCTCGTTGGAAAGGTATCATTGAGGAGATTCATTTTGGTGGCTCAATCAGATCCTTTGGCTATCATTGAGAAGATCGATATCGAAAAACCTTCATTTAGGCCCTCAAAATGTCCCCAGAAGTTAAAAACTGCTAAAAATAGTAAATTACCAAAATTGCCATAAAATTGTTTTGAGCCAGTTGGAAAAGGTGGGTGGCCACCAATATTCACCTAGATCAATCATCCCTCCTTAGGAAGCAATGGTATCTATTGCATTGAGTTCTTGGGGGAGAGGGAAAATCGTTTGTTGAATCTGCATCTTGATGAGTTGCTTGCCTTGTTGGAGAAGTTGCGTTGCTTAGCTTGTTGAAGGTTGTCACGAACCTGTGGTTGGAAGGGTTGGACCTTTTTAACTAGTCTGGTTACATGAGATTCCTATGTGTAGAAGGAATATTTGCACTTTGTTTCATTCTTTTCGACCTGCTTCTGTTGGATAGAAGGTGCTTGGGCCAAGGCTGTAGTGGTTGTAGTATCTGTTTGTTCACCTTTTGAACAGATTGTGAAGAAGCTAAATTTTGTAGTATGATATACAACCTTGCGGAACTGTTTAGGTGTGATAGTAGTCATAACCATATCTAGTATCATGTAGAGATGATCCCCTAGAGTAATAATGACACTACAGGATCGAGACTCATAGATATCATGGCACTTCCACATATATGGTTGGCCCAAGAGAACATCACATACATCCCACTGGGAAACATCGCATAATACCTCATCCTTGAAGGGATTGATTCCATATGACAATCGAAATTGTTGGGTGAAATGAAGATCTCATCCCTGGCAAAGCCACCCGATGTTGTATGCTTGTGGGTGTGGTGTTGTTGACAATCCCAACAGTTTGATGACCTCTTCTGAGATGAGGTTCTTCTGGCTTCCTCTATCAACAATAAAATGTAGTGGGGTCCCCTTCACCCACTTATGTGAATGAAAAAGGTGCTCCCCCTCTTCATGATATGTTGGTTCTTCTAATTGAATTGTTGTGGTCGCGGAAATAGTAGTGGTGTCTGCGTCGATGATCTTTCTTCTGTCAGTATTTTTTGAATCAGATTCTGAATCAGGGTTCAGCTCCTTGTCTTTCATTTCAGCCACCAATGATTGTTTTGAGCGACATTCATCAGTGTTTTTCCAGGGGATTTTGTGGAAATTGAAACATTTTACGGTGTCCTTCTTCGTCTTCCCGTGACCCTTCTTTTCCTGTGGCTTGGACTAGTTTTCGGGAGACTGTTTGTTAGGGCCATATTTATCGTACTTTGGTTGTTGCAGATTTGCAGACCCAAACTCCCGTTTGTTCTTATGCTTAAATTTTTTCTCGATTTTAACATCATATCGATAAGAAGCACTGAGTGATGAGATGTCCAGAAAATCCATTTCAGTTTGGATGTATCTGTGTAGAGCCCCATGGTATTTCTGAACCAAATTTCATTTAAAGTCTTTGATACCCATCTTGGTGCACAAGGTATGGAAGGTATTGGAGAACTCTGGAAATTCTTGGCCCCTCTCTTGTCGTAGTGTGGTCCATCTCATATATTGGTCCTCATAGTTTCCAATGGGGTAATACTGTTCCTTTACCATATCCACAAAAAAATCCCAAGTGGGATCAACCCCATAGATTCCATAATCTTCTATGGAAATTTTCTCCCAGTAAGTTTCCCACCAATGTTTTACATGGGGAAGGGCTTTAAGGAGTGCAAAGGTGATCTTTTCCCTGTCGAAAAAATGGTGAGAAGAGAAATAAACTTCTAGCATATTTAACCATTTGTCTAGGGAATCTGTATCTATCTAACCTTCAAATACGGGAGTATAAAAATTAACTTGTGCCTTGAAAGGTGAGGTGCTTCCAAAGTGGTCGTTTGATGAATATGTGCATGTTTCTATTGACATGCGTTCAAGGATGTGGGAAAAATTCTCCATCATTTCGTCCCTCTGTAGCGTGAGAGTTTGCTCAAGAAACAGATTGATAGAATCACTTGCTCCGTTGTTTTTCTTTTCTTCCACCATGGAGGGTTTATTGGGCATGCGAGAGCGATTTTATTCAAGAGAGACAAGATCGATACCCAAATTTCTATACTCGGACCTCATCGAGGACATGCACTGAAAAAAAATGATCAAGAGCAGCCTGCTCTGATACCACTGATCCGGATTATTTTCAACATGAAATGAGAGTGGAGATATAATAAAGAATGTACATAGATATCTCAGATATCCAATATTATAACAGAAATGTATCATAGATGCAACCATAAACATAGATATACAATAATACACAATTTTCTATTAATGGGCGAAAATGTACAAAGACTATAAAATACAGAGTGAAAGACTCGCTAGAATGGTGGAAGCTTATCTCTAAGAAGAGATGTGATAGTTACTCACATTTGTGAGAAGATGATTTTACAATGAGTATTGGCACAGGGGCAGACCCAGGGTTCAACACTTCAACAACGCACCAACAAAACCCTAACTATCGACCCTTTCGGCAACACCTACGAAGCAGATAAAGTCTCACCAGAGGTAGAGGCAGAGGTGGTTGCAAGACTCAGACGTCTACAACCTACCTGGGACATAGATATGTGATTACAACACCTTAATAGATCACTTAGTGGTTGTCATTCATTAGTACTTGGCCTTTGTCTATAGCACAGATAAACCCTAATTACAGTGCAACGCAGTATTCAACAAGATTCAACACATTCAAGCACTAATAACATCAACATAGAACAGATCTAGCATCTTATTCACATCATTAGGCACTAAGCTATCATATTCATCTCATTGCACTAAGAATTAATCATATGAACCATAAAACAACTATAATTCACAAAGCAACCACAACACAGGATATACATGGTTCACCCTCAGTCTAGGGTTACGTCCACCAACTCTTCTTATCTTTATTGTCTTTTGTCAATCATCTACATGCACAGAGCCTCAGAACCCACTCTGCATAGGATAGGAGATCTGCGTGCACCTCGTCAGATCCTCCTTCCTCGAGCTCGATTACAACACAAAGCCTTTACACAATCACTTGCACTTAGCGTTGCAAGTCTCACACAGTATGAACAAAGAATTTACAACTATCACTTGCACTTAGCATATTGCCCTTCACTTGCCCTTAGCACCACCTACTTACATAGTCTATATTTCTATTTATACATTACAAAATGGTCCTAAACATGGGTAAACCCATGGGCCGACATCCCATCCCCGTTACATAAACCCTAATCCCAAAAAATGCCCTAAAAAGGGGTCGATATCCTGCGATCTCCGCTTCGACTTGCGCTCCGCTTTCGACAGCCTGTAGAAGTCCTAAAATAGGTCAAAATTGACCAAGGATATCCAAAACTTGGTCAAGGGCCAATAGGCCCCCAACACTCACCCGTGACGCATCTCAAGTCACTCTGATTTTGGTAGCTCTGCCTCAAAAGTCTCAAGCCTGGCTCGAGCTGCTTTGACCTGCTACTTCGCAAAGGCCTCCTGGTCGGTGAACTCTTGAATAATTTCCTCATTCACAGGTCCCTATAATTGTTGTTCTACTGAAGTGACTACTTGTTCCATCTCTACTCCTCGGCCTTCAATCTCCTCAAACAGTTGGCAAGCTTCATCTTGGACTAGTTGGAGCCTCTGAGTCAACTCCATGACTTTTCTCTGTATGGTATGGACCCACTGTTGAGTAGTGCATTGTTCCTAGGATCTTTTCATTCTTTCAACTGCTGACAAGAGCTTCAACTACGTTTGTATTTTTTTTTATCGTCGCTTTGCCTCATGGAGCTATGAATCTAGTGTCTTTAGTTCAGGGTCCTCAGTAGGTCACTCATAAGTTTTCGCACTTCTACTGCTAAATTTTTTACATTACAAAGATAATGCTCTGATCCTCTCAACGGTGCTCCTGGCAGTGGCTTCTCTTTGGTCTCGCACGTCCTGCGGATTACTTGGTACTATTTGTAGTTATAGATCTTCTATTCTCTTTTGAAGCTGTTGGATGGCTTCAGCAAGCTGCGCTACTTGATGCTCCACTGGGTCTTCCCTCCAACGGACAAGAGGCCATCATCAATGCAGTTTTTTCCATTACGGTGCGGTCCCAATGGTTCGATGGCAAGATTTCTGATCAAAAATGTTGTTCTCACCGTTCGGGAACACCAATATAATTGTTATAATGCCTCCAACAGTCATATCGCTCTGCCATGGCGAAGTGCCAATCTGAGCTGCCCTGATATTTCGACGAAGTTCAAATTTTGGAGACCTTCCTTCTGTGAAGTCTTCTCTGGAACTTCTTGTAATTTTTCTAACTTTTCTTTCTTCTAGCTGAGCTTTATAGCCTTCTTCCCTGTGATGTGCATCTCGGTATTCCTCTTTCCATTATGATTCTTATCTCCTCTTGGCATAGTAACTTCGCGTTGGTGATGGTATTTACAAGGGTTCAAGGGAAATACTTCTTCTTTGTCTGGGGTAGGTGCTCTACTCTCTTGTACAGATAGGTGTTTCAAGTCTTCTTGTGTTCTTTCAACTTCGGCATCCAAGTTTCTGGTTCTTTTCTTCTTTTCTTTTCTTCGAGTTTGATCTTTATCAATCCAGTGTTTTCCTAGTAACATAGCAAATGGGGCGTTGTTCTCAATAAATTTAACAACATCAAATTCTTCCTCTGTCGAAGTTCCATGAGCATTCATAGAGGTGTGGGTAATTCTTCCACATAGGGTTATCAACTTTCCTCTAAATAATCCTATTCCTCCCAATGAAGGAATCATAGTAGGCTTTCCTAAAATTTCCCAAGTTATTTCTTTCATAATATTCACATGTTTTTCTTCATCCAGAACACATTCTATGTTGAAGTCTCCTATTCTTGTTTCTATGCACTCTTTCTCTTTGAAGATCTCTGATAAGTTGATATCTTTATGGTCATTCAGGGTTTCTTTCATTTGTAGTAATACAGTCTCTGATTCATTCTAGGGTTCTACCATGGTCTCAGTTTCTTGGCCTTCCCAGGGGTTTTCTTGTCTCATATTCATTCTTTCAAACTTAGCAATCATTCTAGGGAAATCCATGTTACAGGTATGAAATAACTGAGAGGGGGGGGGGTGAATCAGTTATTGTAAATTATTAACAATTTCTCTCCTTTTCAACTTCGAATCATTAATCTTAGTGGCAGTAAGTCTTTACTGTGAAAACCAGTGTTATAAACATAA
>ML791985.1:16698-46720 GCA_009831015.1 Picea engelmannii | reverse complement strand
ATTGTCATCAATGACAACCTTAACCTTCTGCGTTAGCTTCTGTGTTCCAGCTCTGTTCCAACACTGTGTTTCAGCGTCTGTGTTTCCATTTGTGTTGCAGCAGTTCGCATTTGTGTTGCCGTATCTGTTCTTCTTAAACAATCACATTTGTGTTGCAGCAGTTCGCATTTGTGTTGCCGTATCTGTTCTTCTTAAAAAAGCGATTGCCATCAATGACAACCTTGATCATCTGCGTCATCTTTGCTGTAGCCATATTTCCAACAATCCAGAACGTCATTGTCCATAGCTTTACAACAATGACAACTAGGTCTTTTACCAGGGAATTCCTTTGCAAGGTGTCTCGGTCTTCTGCAACTGTAACAAAGAGTTAATCATATATTTCTCTTAAATGATCCCCATCATTTCTTGTACTATGCACTAGGATCATAGTAGTTAACCTACAAAAAATTCTTCCTAGGATCCTACATCCATTTGTTAGTCCAAACATTCTTTCTATGCATAGGAATAACATATCTTTCATTATTTCTATCAGATCTACTCATATCAAACCTTCTTTCTTCTAGTTGTGCCCTAGTTTTCAGACTAGGAAATTTTTTATCAAACATACCTAGATGCATACTTTCAAAACAAAAATCTCCACTTATCTTACCTTTATCAGAGAACAAAGCTTTCATATCTTACCTTTTTTTGACAAACAATTTCACTGATCTTACCTCTTTTTCTTCAGATCTGATTCCTTTATTAGCACAGCTTTGCGGTCAAGTAGAATACTGCGCACTTAAAGCAACAAGTCTACACACAAATATTTGTTTCTTTTCCTCAGTTCCCGTAAATCACAGTTTCAATCCCGACAATGGAACCATTTGTTCGCATAGGGGCAGACCCAGGGTTCAATGCTTCAACAGTGCACCAACAAAACCCTAACTATCGGCCCTTTCGGAAACACCTACAAAGCATATGAAGTCTCACCCGAGGTAGAGGCAGGGTGTTGTGGGTGGGAATCCCTCCTACGGACTTAGCATTTAAGGGCTCTAACAATGCATGCAGAAAATGACCATTTCAAAGGCCTCTACTCTTTCTTATTCTCCCAACACAAAACCCCACATTCATGCAATACAAAGGTGTAAATGAGATTCGCTAACTCTACCTTAAGTCCTTCGTTTGATGTCAATCCCTTTTCTTTCACTCACTCCTTGATTGCAAGCCTCCTCCCAAAGCTGACCTGCATTCACAAATGAACAAACAAAATGCTGCGAACATGCATTTCATATACTAATTGTTGGGTTAGTTGTGACAATATAATAAAATAAACATTCAACTTGAACACATGATATGGAGGGACGGGAAAAGTATTCCTTTTTGTATTAATCTTCACAAGAGTAAACTTACAATATGTGGTCGGCACTACTCCTCGAAACTGGTCCTGATCTCCTCTTCAACTGTCCTCCAACTGCTTTGCTCTATATTTCTCTTTGCACAAGGAAGGCTAAAGGTTGGGACAAGTGGAGTGCTCAATTGGGTATAGTTTCTTTACTATGATTTTCCTCCTTTCAAATGGGACCCTTGCCCCTTCTTTTATAGTCTAGAACGAGCTAGGTATTTGGTCGAATGATCGGCCATGCATGGCCAAAAGGTTTAGTTAACTTACCCAAAGTTGTGTCTTCCATCAACAACTTTCCTTTTTTCGTGCTTTTGTAGGTACACGCGGGATGTAGTGAGTCAACTAGAGTGTACACGCGGGTTGTAGTGGAGCAGGGCGCGTGGGCCTTTAAAAAGGGTGTTTTTAAGAAGAGTTGTTCAGTACTGGCTTGGAAAAGAAGGCATATGAGATGGCCTAATGTCAGGTGACCATGTCTGGTGCAAATTAGGGTTATAACAGATTCCCCCTAATGTGTGAGGTCAGAAGAGCATCTGATGGCCGAAATACGTCATCAATATTTATCAATGTACCAAACCAGTGAGCCCAGGGACCAGAATTCAGGAGGTGCCATCTGAAAAATAAAAATTGTCTCACTGAGGCCATCATACCCATGCTCGGGATGAAATAAAATCATGGCTACCAATCAAATACACTGTATATCCATGTCATATAACTATATAAAGTGTAGCCGCGAGCAATACATAGTGGATCTACATCTCAAAATAAAAAATGTATAGTATCCATCTTCTAGAAGATGATAAGGCCTGATGGTTGGAGATGAGGTCTTCAGAGCTCGAGCAACAACTTCAAAATCTTTAAAAATCAAGTAGGACTGTAATATGAGTCTATGACTTCACTACCCAGAGGTCTTCGATGGCTCATCGATCATGGACAAGCAAATCCTGATGATCAGACTGAAGGCTTCATTGATTTCGAACAAAGAATGGACTTTCAGGATGCTCAGGCATGAGGGAAAGAGACAAAATGCAGAGGGGATGACTCAGGCTTGGTAAAAATTTCCCTTGGACAATAGCACGAAAAATGATGAGACTCAGGCAGCATGGCATTGACATAAGTTCACGATGCAGGAGGCAGCGCAAAATCTCCACATGTTTGGAAGAATAACCAAATGAAGGAGGACACAATTCTATGTAGAGAGAACAGCTTCCTAAGGTCATATTAAATACCAGAGCTTGAAGAACAAACAGAGGGATGTGATTTGTCCAAGGGCCACTCATTGTGTTGCCAATAAAAAGAAAAACTTTTCCCTTCCTCTTTTTGGGGTATATTTGATTTTTTTTTTTTTTTTTGTCTTTTTCAATAATTTTGGAAACCTTGAAAAAGAATAAAAGAATGCTACGTTACAAAGGAGGAACGAGTGTCGCAAACATATTAGTTCTAGATTCAAGGACAAGACTGATGTTCAGAGCAAGGACATTCAAAAAAATTCCTCCCAGGGCCAAAGGTTTCAAGACGAAAAGGAAAAGTGCTACAGGTCTTGCGTATAAGGCATGCTTCAGATGGTTCAGTTGAGAGCAACATGGAGTCGGCATTAGGCCAAAGATGCTGGTATGAAAATGTGATTAATAAAACACACGATGGTAATGTCCTTCGATGTAATTTTAACGAGCCCAGAGAAGGTAAGCTCAACGGTTTTCATATTTAGAGAGACTGAAAAAAAATGTTAAACGAGACTCCGATGGGGTACATTTTTCAAAGGTAGTCTAGTCGATTCAAAAAAAGGGGTAAACCAGCACCAACAAGACATCTATTCAAAACCATTTTAACGAGTGTGATAAAGACAAGATCACTCAGCAATTTTTTCATTTTTAAGGAGTCTGAAAAAATATTAACTATGGATTCTGTCAGGAATGTTCTTCTGGACCATTTTAATGAGTGTGAAAGAATAAGGTCACTCTGCAATCTTTTCAATTTTAGGGAGTCTAAAAAGAGCTTAACTATGGACTCTGCAGGGGTTTCTTTTTCGTAAATTTAGTCCCTCGGGCCCGAAAGAGGGTTAAAATTATACTTGAGAATACTCTTCTAGATAACCGAGGTTTCTAGAGTATACATGTGTTCGTACAGTTGACCATCCGGACCGAAAAAGGGGTAAACTACTGTTGGACAGATGTGCCTTCAAATTTCAGTTTAACGAGCGTGAAGGGAAACAAGATCGCTCAACAATCTTTTCACGTTTAGAGGGTTTGAAAATAGCTTAAAAAAAGACCCGTTAAGTTTTGGGAGTCCCGAGGGTGAGGTCAAGAGTGATATGAAATTATGCGAATGAGGCTCAAACTCGTAATCAAGAAAAGATAGTAAGGACTCCTGAGCCGATAGTTGTTAGTGATAGCATGGACACCAAAATGCAACCAAGATCTACCTAGGGAATCCATTTTAGGGTGTGCTCTACCACTAAATTACGACACTTCTAAAGCAGCAATGATGGTTTCGTGTCACAACTCGGTGGGATCGATCCTATATCGATCCTATGGAAAAACGGAAAAGACAACAAGATGTAGGAAGTGGAGGTGGAATCCTAACTTAAATGCAACGAGTTGAAAAATTGACTTTTTACCAAAGGACCTTCAAAACGACCCAAATCTCAAAAAAGTTTCCAACTACCAAAAGTAACACTTCTCATGACAATCCAAAGAAAACTCCTAAACCATGCTAAATGATTTTTAGTTTAGAAAAAATGACAAAAGGGTCAAAAAAATTGACAAAAAGAATCCAAAAATTCTATAAATAGAAGCTGGCAGCTCATTATCACCATTGTTAACTGAGAAATTGACTGTGGAGCCAAAAACACCCCTTCGTTAAGAAAGTCGATTCCGGGAGATTTAGTGGACGGAACGAGCTTCCAATTCGATCAAGTAAGTAATTACTACCCCCTCTTGCAATTTAATTAGTTCTTTATGCATTTAAATTCATGTTTTGGGGGGGCGTCAACCTTTTAAAAGGTTGGACCTAGGTCCACGTAGGTTGTCTTATGACAGCCTGAATGTACACGTGGGCAGAGGAAAAACTGCACACGTGTACATGCTACTGTCAGCATTACAGCCCACATGGACCCTTTATTTAATGTAAAAAATTAAAAAAGCAAGAGTTAACCCTCCTGAACTGGGTTTTTGCAGGATGTATGTTCAATGGAGGGAAAGAGAGCATGAGGATTAGTGCATTGGTTGGGGAGTACCTAAATGTTGTTGCTACATTAATGCAATGTGGGTTGTTAACAAAAATTCTATGTCCTTTCATGCGAGAACAACCTAGACTACTGAACGCCTTGGTGGATTATTGGCATCTTGATGCAGAGGCCTTTATGCTAGAGGGGAAGTCGCTAGTTCCAACCATAGATGACATATACTTTCTGACTGGCCTCTCCAGGAGGGGAGAACCAGTCAATTTTTGTACTTTTCCTTCTCGGCCTCACAACATATCGGAGTTGATTGGACTCCATTGTGAGGTTGGTATAGACAGAACGAGCTCGTAAGTACCGATAAGAAAGATCTCAGACTTATCACTGCAAGTGACAGTGTTGCTCATCGAGTGAATTATTGGGTCTGCGACTTTGCATCAGGCTTCCCGTGCACAAAAGAATTGTGCATTTCAGTGCTTAAATGCACAAATTTTTTATTGGGGCACCACATTGTTGGATTGTATGAAGAGGCAACTAACATATTGTTGGTTGTGGAATCAAAGGAACTTCGGGTTTGGAATGATTCTTTTCTCTTTCTTATTTGAAAGAGTGACCAGTTTTATCCCTCGAGAGGTGGTACGAGGGCACCAGGCTTCTCTTCCTGCATTACGCAGATGGGCGGTGTTACTGCCGTGACAGGTGGGGGGAAGGACCATTGAGTCCTTTGATGATAACTTTTTTTCTTGGTTGTCACGACAGATCTCGATCATAGAGGATTACCCCTATGTTGGGATTGAATTCTCAAGAGATCCTGAGATACTGGTACCTCCCGGCGAGGAGCGAGGAGAGATGGGTAAGTTTGCATTGTTTGTTTGTTTATTTGTTTGTTTGTTTGTTTGTTTTAAACATATGTAATTTTTATGTTGTTATATATATATATATATATATATATCATTTCTTTTTATGCCAGAGCATTTGACAGATATGTGTCTATTATGTGCAGATGTGGGGCCAGTGCGACCAACGGATTATGTGAGGAACAGGCGACGTCCTCGGCCAGAGGCCATACCCGTCGCCGCAGGGGGACCAACAGCAGCAGGAGAGCTTCCATCCGGTGAGGCTGAGAGGGTTCTGAGATGAGTAGAGAGAAATTTTACCTCGCTCACTCGCATAGACCCCATGGCAGAGATTGAGGATCTGCCACCATCTATGCAGCCTCACGTAGTGGGGGCGCAATGGACATGGGTTCGTCTTTTTCGACATTTGGAAAATGTTGTTGATTATTACAACAGGGCCCACAGGCCCCGTCCTTAGTTAGGTTGGACTTTTCACGTGCCAAGAGAACTACTTGTATATTTTTTGAGGGCATAAACCTTATGACTCGTTACTGGTCATATTTTTTAGGCGCTTGCGCCCACCTATGTACTATGATGTTTTTGATATTATATATGGATTTTTATGTCTTTTTATGTTTTATGGATTATTTTCGTTTTAAAAAAGATATTTACATGTGTATGTGTGTGTCTTTCTTATATGTGTGTGAGATGCCAATCTAAAATTTGATTAGCTAGAGTATTTGTGATTTGATTTAATCTCTTAGGAACATGAAAATATGTAATATAATCAAAGTTTCGTTCTAAGAGACGTACCCTAAGGAACCATTGGTGTAAAGTAGGAACATGAACATGGTAGACTCTATTTAAATGAGACACAACCATCTGAGCATCTAAATAGACCCAGAGGTGAGAGATACGAAGTGACAAAGCATCACGAAGCAACTCAATAACTGCGTTGTATTTAGAGACATTATTTGTGGTGTCACCTAAACATATATCTCTTGAAGATAGTAACTGGCCCTAAGGTGTAAAAATTACCCAAGCTACGGAGGCAAGCCTCCGAGTATGTCGACTAGCACCGTCTGCGAATCCAACGAACACCTTTGATTCACTTGACATCTTCCATAGTGACAAAAGATAACATCAATCCAACGACATGTCCATAAAACCAAAAGAAGCCAAAAATCAATAGTACAAAGACTATACATATGTTACAAAAAGTTACCCAAGGTGACCTACCTTTGAGTAATACTTCTTGAGGTAGAGCCCATTTCTAAGCTTTGCCAAAGAATTTCCCTCAAAATCTACCAGAGGATAAACTCCCTTTTTTAGAACCTCTTTTACGATGAAAGGTACGAACCACATGGGTTTGAACTTGCCTGCCCCCAGGGGGTCCTTATCTTGGCTGTAGACCAGGACAAGGTCACCTTCTAAGACAATCCGAGGATGAATGGACCAATCATATTGACACTTGACTTTTTGTTTGTGAGCTTCATTAGCTAAGGCCGCATCATGACGATGTTCGTTGAGTTTCTCAAGATATAATAAATGTTATTCAAGCAGTGGAGTGTCTGGCAATAACTGTTCTGCCAACTTTAAAGATGGGATCTGTAATTCTATGGGCAAGATGGCTTCTAGCCCATAAATGATTTGAAAAGGTGAGAAATAGGTTGTAGTCTTAACAAACGTTCAGTAGGCCCATAATGTAAAGTACAACATCAAATGTCAATTTGACTTGGCCGAATTGATCGTTCATTGTAGGATGGTCTTAAAAGATTTATTGACAGCTTCCACCAAACCATTCGCTTGAGGGTAGTAGGGTGATGAATGTTCTTGCCTCAACCCAAGCTTTGATGTTAACTCGGTCATCATTGTGTTCTGAAAGTGACTTCCATGGTCAGTGACAATCTCTCTCGGGACACCGAACCATGCTATAATCTGGTTAAACAAAAAGAGGGTGGTAGTCTCGCCATCATCTTTGAACGTTATCATAGCTTCGACCCACTTCGTGAAGTAGTCAACAAATACAATGATATAATGGTGCCCCCTTGCTAAAGGAGGGTTGCATGTAGTGTAATCAATCCCCCACTTGGTGAAGGGACCAACTGTGATGACAGGAAACATGGGAGCGGGATGTGCCCTCATCTTTCGAGAGAAGATCTGACACGGGTGGCACTTCTTAACCAATTCGATACAATATTTGATTAATGTTGTCCAGAAGTAACTGACTCATAAGATCTTTTGGGTTGTCCCCAACCCAGACAAATGACCGCCACATGCTCCAGTATGGAAATCGTTAAGCACGATAATTGCTTCTTCATGAGTGAGACATCGGTACATGATGCAATCTACACCTTGTCGATACAACATGTTTTCAAGTATGAGATAGTTCTTAGCCTGATGGCGTATACGGTGACGCTCATCACATGAAGCAGAGGCAGGGCTCTTCAAAGTCTGGATATAGACAAGTATATCTCCATACCAGGGATCCGAAGATGCGATCAAAAATATATCTCCTCTAATAGGCGACTCTTCGGGCATAACATCACCTGACTCGACTGAAAGTTCCGAGATGAGTTCCGCAAAGACCAGTGACTTTTTGGATTTTGTTGAAACAAAATCTAAGTCAAATTCTTGGAGGAAAACTATCCATCTACTGATCTTTTCACCGATTACTCGTCGTGTCAACACGTATTGAAATGGATTCACAACGGTAATGACAGTGGTCTTGCGGAACAAAACATAATGACGGAACCGTTGGACAACATGGAATAATGCCAACGCAAGTTTTTTGATATGATAATAATTGATTTTCGGTCCAACCAGGCCTCGGCTTAGGTAATAAATCACATATTCTGAGAGAAAATCATCCTCCTAAACTAAGACCATGTTGATGGTTGACTCTGCTATAGTCAAGTATAATAACAAATTTTTATTATAATCGGGTGGCCGAAGCAGAGGGGAAATTGTGAGGGTGCGTTTTAATGCGTTGAAAGAACATTGAGTGGAATCATCCCAATAAAAAGGAACATCTTTCTTCAATAAGCGCATAAATCCCTTTGTGATCTCGGCATAGTTTGCGATGAAACGTTGCAAAAATTTTGTTTTTCCCTGTAGACTCTGAAGTTGAAGGATTGTACATGGGGGAGGCAACTGAACTATTGCCTCAACCTTGAGAGGATATACCACGATCCCTGTTGTTGAAACTATGAAACCTAATAGATGGCCCGACGTCATGCAAAAAATGCATTTGCTGGGATTCAAGCGAATCCGGAAGTAGCGACATCTCTCAAAGATAAGTCGAAGGTGTGTGGGATGATCAGTTCTCTTACAAGATCATGATGCTAAATCATCTAAGTAGGCCTTGACAATATGTTTGATATCATGGAAATAAAAATACATGGCCCGTTGAAAGGTAGCTCCAGCATTTTTCAGACCAAAAGGCATCTTACGATACGCGAATGTACCCCATGGACAAATGAATGTCGTTTTGTGTTGGTCTTCGGGTTTGATTTGTATCTGATTATATCTTGAAAAACCATCCATGAAGGAAAAGGCCTCACAACCTGCGCATTCATCGACTATCTGGTCAATAAATGTTGTGGGGAAATTATCTTTTGGATAGGCCTTGTTCAAATCACGAAAGTCCAAATAGCGAATCGTACCCTGTTTTTTGTTAACCGGCACGGGGTTTGACACCCATTGGGTCAAATGGATGGGGTAGATAAACCCTACGTTGAGCATTTTTTCTACTTCAACCTTAATGGTTTTTGTTTTCCTAGGATTGACCGGATGAAGCTTCTGTCGAAGCGGCTTAGCATCAGGATAAGTCGTGATTTCATGTTCGACAATTTTTGGATCGATGTCTGGAATTTCCTCGTAAGACCAGGAAAAGATGTCGCAGAATTATTTAAATAAATTTGTGTAGATTCGAATCTCTTCGGGGGAACAGTTGGCTCCGAAAAAAACATTCTCCAAGATGCCAAGGGTTCTGGAGATATTTATGGGTATGGTTTCAGCAATGGTTGCCATATTACCTTCGGCATAAACAGTATGCGTAGCCAAAGGATTGATAGGACAAGACCTATCTCCAGTCATAGTCAAAGTGAATTCCCCTGCTTCGATTTTACTTAGCTCTAGGAGGAAGTAAGATTTATGATGGATATCGTCCCAGGGTTTGTCCAGACTAGTCATTGCTTCAATAATTTCTTCGTCTGAGGGAAAGACTAATTCTAAAGAATCTGTATCAGCGAAGGAACCTTGAGCCCAAATAGGCTCCAAAATCGGATCTAACTCTTGTGCAGGAGTCAGATCAGGGTAGATGGAAGCATGTTGAACTAAAGAGTACACAACTTCTGTCACGAACAAGTGCATGGCCATACCATGGTGCCCTGTCCCTACCATCGTGGCTGATGGGGAAGGAAAAAACCACAAATCATTGAAGTAAGTCGTGCGAAATGACGAAACATGGAAAACCTCAACCTTATGGTGGTATGATATGCACTTAACATTGCCCTGAGGAGGTGGGTAATTGAACATACCCATCAAAGGTAGGCACAATCCAACCCCTATGTTGACGATGTCGGGCTGAGGGTTATCAATCATTGGGACCACGGATGCCCCCAATGAAGGGTTAGAACGGAAGAAAGACAATTGATCAATGGTCACGACCCGGCCCTCATGTGGAAACAACAAGACCCAAAAAATTGTCACGACCATTGCTTGCATGGCATAGGTCCAACTCCTTCCTAACAAGAGATTGTAGTTGAGTGACGCATCAACTACTTCAACCTCGACACACACGGTTTTCCCCCCTAACTGCACGGGGAAAGAAGGGATGATGCCATGTGGTCGTAATGAACGATCGTCGAACACAGTGAGAAGAGTAGGTGGTGGAGACAAAGCGGCATATCCAATGGCCTTCCAACACACCAAAGACATTACAAATGTCGAGGCGACCTCATCAACCACCGTACAAAAAATGTTTTGTGTAAAAGTTTTCATGGAATAAGACACTACTATATGGAACGCTACGTGGTAAGGAAGATGAGGTTTTAAGTCAGTCATATCAAGCATGATTGTACCCAGGTTACAAGTCTTGGCAGATCCTAAGGCAGCTAACAAAGCCTTTCTCTAGGAAGGGAAGTTGTGGAGGACCTCCAAAGCCGACATCGCACAAGGGGTTTGAGACAAATCCTCCACCACAGAGTAGTTCTGGGCGGCCCTTACGTTTGGGTTATGAGAAGCTTTTTTGAACACACCTTTTGGGATGCGTGTTATGGTTTCGCCCAATGTCTTCTCGATATGAAGGGGAAGAGATGGGATCTAATCTTCTTTACCTTTCTCAGAGGTACCTGGCTTACTGTAGTCATGTTCTCTAGTCGATATATAGGCATCACCTTTCATCATATACACATTCGCGGATGCGGGATTATTCGTAGGCGAAGGGGATCCTTGACTACCCCCATCCGTGCTTGTAGAGGCTTGGGTTAGATTTTTCCCATGTTGAAATGGGTTCGTTAACATGGCAAGATACTATTGTGACAATAAATTTTGGGCCTCCGCAAGCCGAGGGCATTGATGAGTTGGGTGGTCTTTCATGCACAGATTACATGGATACCTTGACTTCCTTTTTTCGGTGTTTCCCCCGCCAGCATTATTAGTGAGTTTCTTATCCCCCTTACCCTTATTACATCGTTTCTTCTTTCCATCAGGATGCTAGGTGGCCTTTGGATTTTTCGATTTCACGTTGTGTACATCCAACATTTGGGTAGGGGGAGTAGCCGGAACAGTTGTCTAGCTGGTCGCTCTGTGTTGTATGGACAATTGTTGCAATTGTTTCGTCAGTTCTTCAGCAGGCTTTGTTTGTGCTAAACCAACAATACCATCGGCATGTGGTCCAACTCTCTGTCTGGTTTTATCAATTATTGATCATGGAACATCTGGCAATATCTCGTACAGTAGACCGAACTAAGAATAGATTAGCTCAAGCTGTTGAGATCGCATGATTGCATCTTCTTCATAAAAAACTCCCGACGTCACGACATCTTTGGATAATTGTGGGACAAAAGACTTAAGGAACCACTCAAGAAGGAATGTTGGTGGGACTGGCACCTTAATCAAACTCTTTTGGTGTCTCCATTCTTGGATGTGATCAGAGATATGGTCTGCCTTTGTGTATTCAAAATTGGCCATCAATTTAGTGCCAACGTCATATCTCACAGGTAACTGGAAATGGTTTAGGAAAGACATATCCAATTCGCCGAAGGAAGCATATCTTGAGAGGTCAAGCTCAATGTACCATTTTGCAGCACTCCCAATGAGAGTACGTTGAAACAATCACAACTGTATGGAGTCATATTTCAACGAATTAGATGAGCACCAAAGGTGAAAAGTAGTCACATGATCTCCTAGAACTTTATTAGGTTTGGCTTCGAACTTTGGTATGTCCGAAGGAAACTTCGTCGGCATAGGGGGCCAACACGGATCATGACAGATAGGGTCATTCAACAACCTTATTAAGTCTAGCAAGTGCAAGTTTGCAAGGAAAGGTAGTTTGGGTTGTTGGTGATAACCATGGAAAAAGGGGACTGGAGTTTGAATGGCACCAGGTTGCTAGGAAAAGTTGGGTTGTTGGCCTGGGTTTTGGTAAAAACCATGGCCATGACCAGCATACGGATTCTACGTTTGAGGAGACATCATCAGTTGATTCACGAAATAGGACGTAGATGGTTGGGTGTGCATTACATTCAGAGGACTTTGGGAAGGGTTGCCCCATGCCGATACGGATTAGGGCATAGGTACTACACCTTGCCCGGGTTTCCATTGGTTGTGAAAAGAGTTTCCCCCGATCGACATTTTTGACAAGGGAACTGATCCCTGTCCAGAATTCCAAGGTCCTAATGCGGAAGAAGTTCCTGGGTTTTCCCCCTGTGCAGGAATAGTACCCTGCATAGGATTAGGTTGTCCATAATCGGGGTTTCCCCTAGTCGGGAAATCAGTTGATGAGAAAGCGTTGTTACCAAATGCACCGAACAAATAAAACGGTGTCGAACCTACCAGCATATTATGAGAAGGTGGTCCTTGACTCCCTGCTCCAAATGAAATATGGTGTGTGTGTGGCCCAACGGATTTTTGGTGGGCACCGCCGAGTGAAGGGGATGAAGGAGGTATATGACCTCCCCCGTAAGGGAAAGCATTAAAAGGAGTTGAAGTGCCCCCAATGGGTCCTTGCAAAGGAACATTAGAGCTCCTTTCCCTTAGACCTAAAGTATGTAAAGTGGAGTAGGAGAGTACAGGGCTTGTACCTGAGTTAGGCATCCCGTATGAGAATGGGGGGCATGTCGCACTCTGTGTGAAAGGAGCAGTGGCCGCCGCCAAAGATGGGATTGGACCACTGCCCGAGGTAGAGGCAGTTGAGACCATGGTGGCTCGGACTAACGACAATGGATTAGGAGGTGGAGCACCCCCTGTGGTGATAGTCGTAGTGGGAATAGGAGAATTATGGGAAGAAGTGGCAATGTTTATTTTCCATTTCTGCGTTCGACACTGTCTGGCACTCGTAAGGATAAATCTGTACGATGATGGGCACCAAAATATCAGTGGTTGGAGTTTCAGATGGACTAAGATCTTCCGCTCCAAGGTCTAAAATGGTTGTTTCCTCCGGATTTTGGTCGAGCACAGTTTCCTGTGACCCGGTTGCTTCAAAAGACCCTTGTTGGTCTAGATTTCGCCTTAGCGGTGGTGGGGGTGGCTCTAGTGTAACCGGTGGCAGGCCAAGAAGCCTTCGTGACTGGTGAAGCTCGTGATCCTCCACTGTGTGAGAAGATCAAAGACACACTAGGGCTTTCTATTCATTCAAAACCATCACACACTAGAAAAAAAGTCCCTACAAGATAAAACAAGCAAACACTATACTAGTTGGAAGAACATTTACAACAACCAACACTAGAGCAACTTACTAGTGCAAGTGAAACTCGAATACAGAAGCACCCTCCGAGTATACTCTACAAAGAGTGGCCCGATGTCTATCCTAGGTACCATGGTATACCCCCGCAGTCACCTGTGTATGTCTCTAAAAAAGATAGGCAACTAGGTTGCCAGCACGCAAGCAGTCACCAAGTGGGTACAGTCAACAGCCGGGTAGACCACAATGAGCAAGGTATCAAGCCCGAAACCTGTCAAGGGTATCAAAAGAAAGTGGTCTAGAAGACAACTGAGGACCTCAAACGGATTCGAGACCCACGAAGCTCCATGGCAAATGCGATCGACAGAATCCCAAGACAAGCCCTCTATATGTGTTCTCCACTATGATTGGTCCGGCTTTGGAGGGTTTATCTCCGCTACCTTTCTGCACGTGACCTCGTGTTTAACCCCTGTGTTAGAGGGGGGTCCCAAATAAATTTCATGATACTGGACTTTTAACACTCCCTAGCACAGACTCTTATGTATTTTTTCCATCCTTGAAGAGTTTCCTCTCCAACCTAAATCAAGGCTCTAGCCTAGACTAATTGATGGACCCTACAAACATAAAGTCTAGTTGATTTTAATTAATCGTTAATTTTTTATGGCTTTTCTTAATTCAATTGTTATGAAAGTGAAACTAATGATGTTTGAGAGACGAAAAAAAAAAAAATAGAAAGTTGGAAACAAAATAACTTCTTCTTGACACAATTATTGATCAACTTTTCAAACTAAATTTTTTTCTAAGATCTTTGAACAGCAAAATCAAAACAGGATTTCGATCGACTACGAGCTACTTATTGTCCTAAGTAAACAACCGAGAACTTATGAAAGAAAAACTTTTCCTGGTTATTAATTCAAACCAATAACTACTTAACCAAACCAAGAAATAAAATATTTTTTTATTATTATTATTTAATGCTCGCAAAGAAAAAAAGGAAAAATGACGACAAGTAAAGACCAAGAAAACTTCTAGCCTAAGCGTAGATCGCAAAGAGTCACTGACAATAACACACAAACTGATGAAAATAGACTCTCACACTTGTCTAAAAACCCTATGGAAGAAAACAAATTTTAGGATAACTTCTTAATGAAAAAGAAAGTTATTGTTGTGATTAGACCTAAGTTGTCGACTGCTATGATGGAGACCAAGAACCCTGAGAGGTATAACTCATGACAAGGAAAAGGATGACTGCCTCTCCTTAAACAAAAAATTTCTCAACAGCCACACAGCTGACAATTCAACAACTAGCGTGTGCACGCAAGCTGTAAAAGGTCAGGATGCGTGTACACGCATGCAGACCTTATGCAGGCTGCGTGTACCTCTGCAACTTTTCACAAATGAAAAAAAAAGCAATCAAACACTGGCAGAGACTATTGGTATTGAGAACCAAAATCTCTTGAAGACTCAGAAACTTACTTTGACAGAAAAAAGAAAACAATTCGAGGAAAATTTCCTATATCAAAACCAATCTGAGGTGAAACCTAAGCTATGAACTGAAAAAAACAGAGACCGGAATGAGTTCCAGAAAACCCCTGAGAAGGATCACTTCTGACAGGGAAGAGGATGACTGCCTCTCTAAAAGAAATTTTCTGAAATCATACACGCGACTGACACTTCCTCAGCTAGCATGTGCACGCGGGTTGTGTGAAGGTAGGGCACAGGTACATGCATGCAAGCCTTGTTCAGGCTGTGTGTACCTCTGTGACTCCCGTAAAAAAAATGCAGCTAAACAAAGAAAGTGAGAAGAACTATTATGGAAGACCAAAATCCATGCTAGCTCAGACTTTTGCAGAAACTCTAAAAACAAGTAATGAAACAAATTTTTAAAAATACCCAAAAAATACTCCCAGAAAACCCTAGAGATCCCCAGTATGGTTGCCAATTCTGTTGTGGGTGGGAATCCCTCCTATGGACTTATCATTTAAGGGCTATAATCATGCATGCAGAAAATGACTATTTCAAAGGCCTCTACTCTTTCCTATTCTCCCAACACAAAACCCCACATTCATGCAATACAAAGGTGTAAATGAGATTCGGTGACTCTACCTTAAATCCTTTGTTTGATGTCGATCCCTTTGCTTTCACTCACTCTTTGATTGCAAGCCTCCTCCCAAAGTTGACCTTCATTCACACATGAACAAACAAAAAGATGCAAACATGCATTTCATATACTAATTGTTTGGTTAGTTGTGACAACATCATAAAATAAACATTCAACTTGAACACATGATATGGCAGGACAGGAAAAATATTTCTTTTTGTATTAATCTTCACAAGAGTAAACTTACAATATGTGGTCGACATTGCTCCTCGAAACTAGTCCTAGGTGCCTCTTCAACTATCCTCCAACTTCTTTGCTCTATATTTCTCTTTGCACAAGGAAGGCTAAAGGTTGGGACAAGGGGAGTGCTCAATTGAGTATAGTTTCTTTACTATGATTTTCCTCCTTTCAAATGGGACCCTTACCCCTTCTTTTATAGGCTAAAAGGAGCTAGGTATTTGGTCGAATGATTGACCATGCATGGCCGAAAGGTTTAGTTAACTTACCCAAAGCTGTGTTTTATGTCATCAACTTTCCTTTTTTCGTGCTTTTGTAGGTACACGCAGGATGTAGTGAGTCAACTAGAGTGTACACGTAGGTTGTAGTGGAGCAGGGCGCGTGGGCCTTTAAAAAGGGTGTTTTTAAGAAGATTTTTTCGGTACTGGCTTGGCAAAGAAGGCATATGAGATGGCATGATGTCAGGTAAGCATGCCTGGTGTAAATTAGGGTTATAACACAGGGGTGGTTGCAGGACTCAGATGTCTGCAACCTAGCAGGGATACAAATGTGTGATTACAACACCTTAACAGAGCACTTAGCAGTTGTCATTCATTAGTACTTATTCTTTGTCTACAGCGTAGATAAACCCTAATTACAGTGCAACACAGTATTCAACCAGATTCAACACATTCAAGCATTAAGCACATCAACATAGATCATATCTATCATCTTATTCACATCATTAGGCACTAAGATATCATATTCATCTAAGCATACTTCATTGCACTAAGAATTGATCATATGAACCATAAAACAACCATAATGCACAAATCAACCATAACACGGGATATACATGGTTCACCCCCAGCCCGGGGCTACGTCCACCAACTCTTCTTCTCTTTATTGTCTTCTGTCAATAAAGAGGAGTGGGAAGGTGATATTTTCCCTGTCGAAAAAATGGTGAACAGAGAAATAACCTTCTAGCAGATTTAACTATTTGTCTAGGGAATCCGCATCTATCTAACCTTCAAATACGGGAATATAAAAATTAACCTATACCTTGAAAGGAGAGTTTCTTCCAAAGTGGTTTTTTGATGAAGATGTGCATGCTGCTATCGGCGGGCGTTGAAGGATGTGGGAAAAATTCTCCATCATTTCATCCCTCTGTCGCGTGAGAGCTTGCTCAAGTAATAGATTGATAGAATCGCCTGCTCCATCATTTTTATTTTCTTCCGCCATGGAGGGTTTCTCGGGCGTGTGAGAGTGATTTTCTTCAAGAGATACAAGCTCAAGACCCAACTTGCTATACTCGGACCTCGTCAGGGAGATGCACTGAAAAAAACGATCAAGAGCAGCCTGCTCTGATACCACTGATCCAGACTATTTTCGACATGAAATGAGAGCGGAGATATAATAAATAAATGTACAGATATATCTCAGATATCCAATATTATAACATAAATATATAAGATATGCAACCATAAACACAGATATAAAGTAATACACAATTTTCTATTAATGGGCGAAAATGTACAAAGATTGTAAAATACAGAGTGAAAGACTCACTAGAATGGTGGAAGCTTATCTCTGAGAAGAGATGTGAGGGCTAATCGCATCTGTGAGAAGATGATTTTACAATGAGGCTCCAAAGGCCTTTTTATCATAAATAAAATCCAAAACCCTAACCCTGGAAGATGAAAAGCCAATAGTTTTGTGGACCCCGTTTTAGGTAGTTTGGTGTATCAAATTCCCGAGGGCGTAACTTTGGCATATGATCTTCGTTTAAGGCACATGATAGATCATTGGAAAAGATTCATTTTGAGGGCTCAATCAGATCCTTTGTCTATAATTGAGAAGCTCGATCCCAAAAATCCTTCATTTAGGCCCTCAAAATGGCCCCAGAAGTTAAAAACTGCTAAAAATAGTAAATTACCAAAATTGCCAGAAAATTGTTTTGAGCCAATAGGAAAAGGTGGGTGGCCACCGATATCCACCTGGACCAATCCTCCATCCTTATCAAGAAATTTTCTCCATTTCGTTGAGTGCCCGGGGGAGAGGGAAAAGCATTTGTTGAATCTGCATCTTCATGAGTTGCTTGCCTTGTTGGAGAAGTTGCACTGCTTAGCTTGTTGAAGGTTGTCATGAACTTGTGGTTGGAAGGGTTGGACATTTTTAACCAGTCTGGCTACTTGAGATGCATGTGTGCAGGAAGAATATTTGCGCTTTGTTATAGTCCCTTTGACCTACTTATGTTGGATAGACGGTGCTTGGGTCAAGATTGTAGTGTTTGCAATATTCTTTTGTTCACCTTTTAAACAGATTGTGAAGAAGCTAAATTTTGTAGTATGAGATACTACCTTGTGGCATTGTTTAGGTGGGACAGTAGTCAGAACCACCTCTTGTATCCTATAGAGATGACCCCCCATAGTAAAAATGACACTACGGGATCGAGACTCATAGATAGCGTCATGCTTCCACATATATGGTTGGCCCAAGAGAACATCACAAACATCTAGTGGGGAAACATCGCATAATACCTCATCCTTGAAGGGTTCGATGCCATATGACAATCGACACTGCTGGCTGACACGAAGATCTCATCCCTGGCGAAGCCACCCGATGTTGTATGGTTGTGGGTGTGGTGTTTTCAACAATCACAACTGTTTGATGACCTCCACTGAGATGAGGTTCTTCTGGCTTCTTCTATCAACAATAAAATGCAGTGAGGTCCCCTTCACCCACATCTATGAATGAAAAAGGTGTTCCCCCTCTTCAGGATCTCTTTGTTCTTCTAGTTGAATTGTTTCGGTTGTGGAAATAATAGTGGGGTCTGCATCAATGATCTTTCTTCTGTGAGTATTTTATGAATCAGGGTTCAGCTCCTTGTCTTAGATTTTGACCACTAATGACTGTTTTGAGAAACATTCATCGGTGTTGTGCCAGGGGATTTTGTGGAAATCGCACCATTTTCCGGAGTCCTTCTTCGTCTTCCTGTGACCCTTCTTTTCCTATGGCTTGGACTAGTTTTTGGGAGACTGATTGTTAGGGTTGGCTTTATCATACTTTGGTTGTTGCAAATTTTCAGACCCAAACTCCTGTTTGTTCTAGTGCTTAAATGTTTTCTCAATTTTAATAGCATATCGATAAGCAGGACTGAGTGATGAGATGTCCAGAAAATCCATTTAAGTTATCTGTGTAGAGCCCCACAGTATTTCAAAACCAAATGTTGTTCAGAGTCTTTGATACCCAGCTTGGTGCGCAAGGTATGGAAGGTATTGGTAAACTCTAGAACTTCTTGGCCCCTCTCTTGTCACAGTGTGGTCCATCTCATATATTGGTCCCCATATTTTCCAACAGGGTAATATTATTCCTTTACCGCGTTCACAAAAAAATCCCAAGTGGGATCGGCCCCATATATTCCAGAATCTTTTGTGGAACTTTTCTTCCAGTAAGTTTCCCACCAATGTTTGACATGGGGGAGGGCTTTAAGGAGTGTGAAAGTGATCTTTTCCCTATCGGAAAAATGGTGAACAGAGAAATAAGCTTCTAGCAGATTTAACCATTTGTTTAGGGAATCTGCATCTATCTGACCTTCAAATATGGGAATATCAAAATTAACCTATAACTTGAAAGGAGAGGTGCTTCCAAAGTGGTTGTTTGATGAATATTTTCTTGTTTCTATCGGCAGACGTTGAAGGATGTGGAAAAAATTCTCCATCATTTCGTCCATCTGTCGCTTGAGAGCTTGCTCAAGCAACAGATTGATAGAATCGTCTACTCCGTCGTTTTTCTTTTCTTTCACCATGGAGGGTTTCTTGGGTGTGTGAGAGAGATTTTATTCAAGAGAGACAACCACGATACCCAAGTTTCTATACTTGGACCTTGTCAAGGACATGCATTGAAAAAAATGATCAAGAAGCCTGCTCTGATACCATTGATCCGAATTATTTTCGGCACGAAATGAGAGAGGAGATATAATAAAGAAATGTAAAAAGATATCTCATATATCCAATATTATAACATAAATGTATCATAGATGCAACCATAAACACATATATACAGTAATACACAAGTTTCTATTAATGGGCGAAAATGTACAAAGACTGTAAAATATAGAGTGAAAGACTCGCTAGAATGGTGGAAGCTTATCCGTAAGAAGAGATGTGATGGCTACTCGCATCTGTGAGAAGATGATATTACAATGAGGCTCCAAGGTCCTTTTTATCATAAATAAAATCCAAAACCCTAACCCCAGAAGATGAAAAGCCAATAGTTTTGTGGACCACATTTTGGGTAGTTTGGTGTATCAACTTCACGTGGTCGTAACTTTCGCATACGATCTTTGTTTGGGGAGGACGATAGCTCGTTGGAAAGGTATCATCGAGGATATTCATTTTGGGGGATCAATAAGAGCCTTCAATTATTATTGAGAAGCTCGATACTAAAAAACATTCATTTAGGCCCTCAAAATGGCCCCGAAAGTTAAAAACTGCTAAAAATAGTAAATTACCAAAATTGCCATAAAACTGTTTTGAGCCAGTTGGAAAAGGTGGGTGGCTATCGATATCCACCTGGATCATTTGAATAATACATTCAAAAGAAAGAATGGGCATATGAAATGACATAAGAATACCAATCCATTATAAAGAATGATGTATGGGAAATATTTCCCAGACCGAAGAGCAAAGATGTGGTATCTTCCAAATGGTTATACAAGATAAAACATGTTGTTGATGGAAGTATTGAAAAAAATAAAGAAATATTTGTAGGTCGCGTCTTTTCTCAAAAGGAAGGCAACGTTTTCTCCTGTATCCAGATACACTTCTATCAGAACCATCATAGCCCTTGCAGCTAAGATGAAGTGGAAGTTACACCAGATGGATGTGAAAACAGCCTTATTAAATGGTGTCATTGAAGAAGAAGTGTATATAGAACAACCTCAAGGGTTTGAAGTTGAAGACAGTAAGACACATGTCTACATATTGAAGAAGGCTTTGTATGGATTGAAGTAAGATCCTAGAGCTTGGTATGGAAGAACTGACAGTTTTATGATGAGCTTGGGCTTTACCAAGAATAAAGTTGATTCTAACCTTTACTTCAAGGTTATGAATGATGAGCATGTTATATTTTTATTGTATGTGGATGACTTATGCTTAACTGGAGAATAAAAGCTCTTCACTAATTGTAAGAAGAAGCTCGCTGCAAAATTTGAGATGAAAGACCTAGGCCTAATGCATTATTTCTTAGTTCTTGAGGTTTGGCAGATCCCAGAGAAGATCTTCCTTAACCAAGGGAAGTATGCAGTTGAAATACTGAAAAGGTTTGATATGTTGGAGTGTAAATCCATGAACACACCCATGGAAACAAAGTTGAAGCTCATGGTTGATACTTTGTCAGAATTGGTTGATGCTACATTGTACAGATAGATCATTGGATCATTGATGTATTTGACGAATACCAAGCCAGATATATGTTTTACTGTGAACACCTTGAGTTAGTATTTGGTAGAGCCCAGACGTGTTCACCTTGTTGTTGCAAAACATGTGATGGGATACCTTAAGGGTATGTTGGACTTTGGTCTCTATTATAATGGAGATCATGACTTCAGACTGACTAGTTATGTTGATTCAGATTGGGCTGGAAGTGTTTCTGACATAAAGAGCACTTCAGGATGTTGTTTCAATCTGGGGTCACCCATGACTTCATGGCAAAGTAGGAAGCAATCTAGTATTTCTCTCAACACAACATAAGCGGAATACATTGATGCATGTTCTACCCATTGTGAAGCCATATGGTTTCGGAAGTTGTTGACAAGTCTATTTGATATGGAGATGGAAGCAACCGTGATTCTATGTGACAACTAGAGTTGCATAAAAATGAAAGAGAACCATGTGTTCCATGATAAGTCGAAGCACATAGAAATATGGTATCACTACATTCGTGATATGGTGCAGAGGGGAGACATAAATCTCCAATATGTTGGCAGAGATGGGCAGGTTGCAGATGTGTTGAACAAGCCTCTGTCTCATGTAAAGTTTGAGCACTTTAGAGATAAGCTTGGTATAATCTGAAAGGACCTCCCTTGAAAGGGGGCTTGATGCTAATGATACTATGGTATCCCTACCAACAACAGGTAGTTCAGTTAGGATTTTATATCCTATGGGACTGATCATCCTTGGATAGATCCCGAAGGTCCAATAAGGACGGTCTGTCAGAGTACCTGTGCATGCTTATGATAGTTGTGGTCAGTAATGGTAGGTCCTCTAGGATTTTTATAATCCTAGGGAATCTTATGATTCCTGGGCATATCTCGAAGGTCCAATAAGGACGGTCTATCAGAGTACCACGTGGTAGCTCCATTAGGATTTTATATCCTAGGGAATCTTATGATTTATGGGCAAATCCCTAAGGACTGTCAGAGTACCACAAAATGTTGTTGATACACCTGCCTCATTCTGTTGCCCCGTGATGATGATGATGATGATGATGATGTTACTCCAGCATCGTGTTGTGATGATGTTGTTTCTCCATCCTCGTGTAGTGATGATGGTGTTTCTCCATCCTCATGTTGTGATGATGTTTCTCCAACCTCATGTTGTTGATGATGATGTTGTTGATGTTGTTGTTATTTCTTTTATGCTAATTGATGTTGATGTTTCAGGTTCCAGCTTCATGATGTGAATGATGATGATGATACCATTCCATCTCCATATTGTGAATGATGATATGATTGATGATGAGAAAAACTTTCGATGATTTCTAGATATGCCAATCAGTATTCCAGATGTTGTTGATGTTGCTTCCCTCTCTCTCTCTCTCTTGATGATGTTATAGAATACCCTTCTTGTTAAGAGGGAGTGTTGAAATATTGTAACTGCAAAGAATATTCTACTTATTATTGAGCTATTATCTTATATATCAATCCCCTTTTGTGGATTGATCATGTCGGGCTTTGTATAAGACCAAATCCCCTTTTTTGGATTGGTCAAACCCTAATTATATGCTGCTAATTAAGAAGTCGGCCCCCAGACCTAATGAAAGTGGTTTTAATCACTATGTGAAGAAGTCAAACTTGCTTGATGAAGACACACCACCCTAGCACCTACCAGCTAGTGTAAATAAGAGTGGAAGGAGCCTCATTAGCTCACTCACTCAAGTCACTCATCTAGTGCGCAAGTTTGAAGGAAGCTACAGTTTCCATTTTCTGGAAGAAGGAAGAGAGAGGTGCATTTCTCAGTGTTGGATATTCTCTAGTGTTTGGTTTATTATCTTGGCATTGTATTGACAATCTATATTAAGGAAGTTTTTGTTGGGTTTTCTTCCCCATGAGGGTTTCCCAGTATAAATGTTGTGTATCTTGTGATTGTGTTTCTCTCAGTGATTATGCATATGCTATTATTGTCTAGTAAATTGAAAAGAAACTTAATAGATGCTCTAAATTTAACATGGATAATAACTCTGAAATTCAAACTCAACCAATGTTTTCTTCTACAAATTTCTTGATGATAGATTAACACTAAGGCACCTACATACCTGCCCCACACAACATAAGGAGCATCCCTTTCTCTGTTGTCTAGTACCTCATAAATTATTCCTTCTCATGTTATTCAGTGTGTGCATAGAAGGTATAGTTTGTTATCTCAAGTTTCAACAGAGTTGTCCACGGTTTCTTGGATTTTTCTCAAGGCTACCAACTTTTATTCATGGTTGGTTGGTCTCTCATGGGGTTGGCTCCCTTTTTCCAGTGTCTAACCCCTCAAAACTCTTATCCACCTCTTTTTCTAATAGCTCTCCTCTCCCCATTCAATTTTCCCTCATGCAGAATGGCTAGAGAAATTAAAATCAACTTCTCTTCTTAGTTCCAAGAATGTAGGGGAGACAATTTTCTAAATTTTAGGAGTTGTGGTATAGATTGAGGGATTTGTTCCCCCCACTCCTCTTAACACCTTTTTTATTTCAATTTCAAATTTGAAAATGGGCGAGGGCTCAAGGTAGCATAAGGTATATTATTTAGGAATAAACCCCCCTTATACCCCCTCACCTTTCCCCTCTTGTGGTATGATAGCCCTTATAGGAACTCAAGCTCAAGCGATCTTGGTATTCTTCTTTATTCATTGCAAAACAAAAAGATGTACAATATTCACATCACCATGGTATGGTGTCAATGTGGCAGAGTTATAAAGCATCCATTCAAATTATTTAAGAATTTAATTACAAAAATTCCAAGAGCAAAATTTGGGGTATTATAGCCAAGTTTACAGATGGAGACCAAAGGAGAACAAGAGAAAACCACTTTAAGGAGCATAGTCAAAGAACGAAACCGCCCATGGCCTTCCCCTGGCAATTTAACCTTGTTTTGGCCATAATACCCACTAACTCCAGACGCACCTTGCTTTCATTATAGCTCCTGACAATGAATATCAACATGATGTAGGGTCATATGTAGGGTTCCCAAATCATGCGAACCATCGAGCTCGTCGTCAACCATATGACTGTTGTCATTACTTCGCAAGTCCTCCATGCCCGAGTGAAGTACAAGGCCACAAACATCGGGAGCTTGGATCCTCACCACCTGGGGCATTGAAACTTGCACCATCTCTTCAGACAATGGCGCACAGTCATCTCCACTAGGAGACACTCCATCTAGGAAATTATATTTTCCTAATTGAAAATAATGTCTTTCTTTTTTTTTTATCAATTTTAATTATATCACTTAGTGCACCAATCATGAATGGTGAAATTCTTTTATAATTTTATAATTTTATTTTATAATTATAATTTTTAATAATTTAAAAAATCCATAATTACAATTTTCAATACATTAATCATAATTTCAAGAATAATTATTTTCTCAAACTTATAAATACCAAATTACAAATCCATTGAAAAGTTAAAATGCTAAATTACAATTTTAATAGAGGCATTTAATTTTACATATTCACTTATTCCTACTCCAAGTTTTTTTCTCAAACTTATAAATACCAAATTACAAATTCATTGAAAAGTTAAAATACTAAATTACAATTTTAATAGATGCATTTAATTTTACCTATTCACTTAGAAATTTTCATTCCTACGCCAAGTTTTTATAGATGCATTTAATTTTACCTATTCACTTGGAAATTTTCATTCCTAACACCAAGAGCCCCTATAACTACTATTACATTAAATCGACTAATGCTACAAGAATTCGACACCGGCTATGTCAATAGCACGACGTTCAATGGGTTACACTAACATTTGAAATGCCTAAATTTATTCCGTGTAGCGCATTATTACATAATGCCTAAATTTATTCCTTGTAATGCATATTACATTACATAATGTGAAAAGTGAACTGCACCCATTTCATTTGAAATCGTAAAATTCATTTACCCATAAATTTTCACATTTTCCTTTTAACTTTATCATCGTAAAATTCATTTATACCTCCATTTTCCTTCCAACTTTATCAATTTGCATTTACATAAATTATCACTTCTAATATGTTATGAAAAGATTGAGAGATCAAAGCATCTCTTTTATTTGAACTTCTAATTAGTCTATAAATTATTTCATTTATAATGGAATTTTATTAAATATGATATTTTTACAATTTAGATAACTTTTGCATTTATAGTGAAATTTCATTAAATATTAAATATTATAGTGGAGTTTCATTAAATATAATATTTTTACACTTTTCACAATTTTTACACTCATGGTGGAGTTTCATTAAATATAATATTTTACACTTTATACAATTTTATCAAATAATCATTTAAGAAATCATTTCATTTATAGTGAAGTTTTATTAAATATGATATTTTTACACTATAGATAGCTTCTTTTTTTAATTTATGGTGGAGTTATATTTTTCATTAAATATTAAATATGATAGTGGACTTTCATTAAATATAATATTTTTACACTTTTCACAATTTTTGTACTCATGGTGGACTTTCATTAAATATGATAGTGAAGTTGCATTAAATATTAAATATGATATTTTACACTTAAGACCAGTTTTGCATTCATATGAAGTTTCATTAAATATGATAGTGGAGTTTCCTTCAATCCTGTTACCCTCACTGAGCTAAAGAATATCCTTCTTCACTTCAAGAAAGAGAGGAGTCCGGGTCCTGACGGCTGGACATCGGAATTCTTCATTCACTTTTTTGACCTCGTTGGTGAGGACCTCCTCCAGATGGTTGAAGACTCCCGCTTAAAAGGTAAGATACATGGTAGTCTAAATTCCACATTTCTGGTTTTGATTCCAAAATCTACCACTGCACTCTCCTTCAGCGATTATCGTCCGATCTCATTGTGCAATCTCATCTACAAATTAATCTCCAAAGTGATATCGAACAGAATCAAGCCCTTCCTTGACAGATGTATCTCTGCGGAACAACTGGGTTTCTTGAAAGGCAGGAGGATTCAAGATGCTATCGGAGCCACCCACGAATGCATTCATAGTATCAAGCAGAAAAAACTAAAGGCGCTGATTTTAAAGTTGGACCTCAAACGAGCGTTTGACTGCATTGATTGGGGGTTCTTAAGGTTAGTTTTACATGCTATTGGGTTTGGAAACAAATTCATTCAATGGATCCTTTCTTGTGTCACCAGCGCCAACTTCGCGGTATTAATCAACGGTGAACCTACCAGTTTCTTCAAGAGCAGCAGGGGACTCAGACAGGGATGCCCACTCTCCCCCTACCTTTTTATCCTGATAATGGAAAGCCTCAGCCTTCTTCTCACCAAAAGCTACAACGACCATCAGTTTTCTGGCTTAAAAGTCTCTAATTTTGTTAAAATCATTCAACTTATCTTTGTTGATGACGTTCTCATTCTCTCCAAAGCTAATCCAGCTGAATGGATTTACATCCTAAAAGTGCTTAAACTCTTCAGCTCAGTCTCGGGTCTCACTATCAATCCTTCCAAGTCCTCTATCCACTACTGGGGTCTTTCCAATGCAGAGCTTCTCCCCCTTCAGGCTTCCATCCCCTTCACCTTTATTGATCTGATTGAGGGGTTCACCTACCTTGGATTCCAGCTGAGATTGGGAGCTTCCACTCCTAGAGACTGGAACTGGCTTGTATCCCTTTTTGAAAAAAGAATCGGATTCTGGTGCAACAAATGGTTATCATTGGGAGGCCACTACATCCTAGTCAAATCGGTGTTGGAAAGCCTCGCAGTCTACTAGATGACACTGGAGCGTTTACCACCTAGGGTTCTTAATCATCTTAGACGGCTGTCCTTCAACTTTCTGTGGAACGACCAAGTCGGCCATCATCGCTTTCACCTTTGCTGCTGGCAAACACTGTCCAAGCCTCGGAAGGCAGGGGGCTGGGGACTAAAGGATCTTGCCTCCTTCAACTTGGCCCTCCTGGCTAGTTCCTTTTGGAGAGCAGTTAATCATGATAGCATTTGGAGCCGTATCATCAAAGACAAGTATTTGGGTTCCAGGCCGTTTCTCCATTGGCTCAGAAAGCCAACAATCCTGCAGAATTGGGCGTCCCCTTTTTGGAAAGGACTAGTTGCGTCTTCTAAGGTGGTTCTTCACTGGCTAAGGTGGAAACCAGGAACTGGATTAAACATCCGAGTGGGCAAAGATATGATTCTCGGCATGGGGGAGTCATCGATCCTTTCGCCCTCTCTGTGCTCGTGACTTGATTCCCTGAACTGTTCGACTCTTGCACTTGTAAACGTCCCAAGAGGAGTAATCTCTCTTCCTGATTGCTGGCTGGAAAGCAACGACCTACTCCTTGATGGACTGCTTGCCACAGAATGGAAACGCTACACAACAGCGCTCAAGAGAGTCGACATCTCTCTTATCGATTCGCCGGATAGTCTTTTATGGGCTGGAGGGGATGCCTCTGGCACCGTCTCGGTAAAAAATCTCTATGTGGCGCTAATCAACCAGCAACAATTGATTACTGACCTCTCTTGGATGTGCCTGATTTGGGAATGGGTGATCCCAATCAAACTTAAACTATTCATTTGGTTAGCTGGTACCGGAAAACTACTCACCTGGGACGTGCTTAATCGCAGGGGCTGGGAGGGTCCTGGCTTATGCCTACTATGCAGACATTCCTCGGAGGATGTAAGCCACCTGCTGGTCCATTGTCACTTCACAAAGGAGGTTTGGAAATGCATGGTCTCTCATTTTTCTATTATGGCTACCTGGAGCAGATCCAACCTTTCGGATTGTTTTACCTGCTGGCTTTCCAAAAAATGTGCCCCTCCGACATTGGCTGTACATGCTTGCTGGCAAATTTGGGCAGAAAGAAACAAAGCGACTTTCGAGAACCGCCTACCTTCCTGTACTGCGGTGTTCCATCGAATTTTGTCAAACTTCCATTGGCAGCCCTCCTCGATAAAGACCATTTCCTACAAAGCTTGCGAAATTACTCTGACAGGAGGCAACACTCTTGCATGTTTCGACGGAGCTGCAATGTCAAATGGCCTCTGCTGCGGGGCTGGAGGTTTCTTTAAATCGCATTCGAGGAGGATCACTAAGTGGTTCCTTAACTGTGGGGAGGGTACTAATACAAAAGACGAGCTCTTAGGATTGTGGGCCACCCTCACCTTAGCCTCCTTCTGGTCTATCGATCACCTTCTTGTTCTTGGTGACTCGAGAGTCATAATTGACTGGATTAGCCAGAAAAGAAATCTACACTCGGTCCATATTGCAGGTTGGATGGATAAAACGAGGATACTTTCCTCTTGCTTCTCCGACATCAATTTTCTTCATATCTCCAGATCGCATAACAGGGAGGTTGATGCTCTCTCTAAGAGAGCTCTCTGCGAGGAGGTTGGTAGACTCTCGGTCCTCCATTGTGATAATGGAACTGAGAGCTCCATATCCACCTATAATATCTTTGAATGAGGGATAGATCTTTATAGCGTGACAGGTTTAGTGACAGGTTTGAATAAAACCTAGAACCTAGTTTTGGCCGACCATTTCGCTTGTCTGTTACCACTGACCGGATGCGTCTTTGGTGTTTTTTCTCTCGGCGAGTCTGCTGTTATTTCTGGTCATTGCGTACAGGGCAGCTTGTATTTGTAAACGGTTTTATAATTATTATAAACTCGAGCAATTTTTTCTTGGAAAAAAAAGATAGTGGAGTTTTATTAAATATAATATTTTTATACTCTGGACAATTTTCTCAAACAATGATTTAAGAAAATATAGTTTTTTCATGTGAAAATGGTTTGAAAATTGTTTAACTCCTTTTAAAAACAAAACATGGTTAATATTATTTTTCTTTTAGAGAATATATAAAAAGATTATTGGGAGATGGAAAGTTTATTATGGGTTTGAAAACAATTGTAAATCAATTGATCTTTGGAGTTGGGATAAGAAAGAAACTCCTTTTTGAGATCTGTTATTTTTTATGGATGTGAAGTCTAGAGCTCTAGTATCTCTAGTGAATCCTGGAGAAAAATAGATCAAATACAAAAGAATTTTATAACTATAATCTCAGAATTAAAAGAAATATGTTATATCCTAACCTCCTTTTAGAAACAAGTCTCTCCCCCATTGAGAGCATGGCTATGACTAGATACCTAATGTGTAAGAACAAGTTAAACAACATGGAAGACAAGAGGCTTCCTAAAATTGCTTCAAAATCGAGTCATAACCACCATTGACATAAAGATGCCTAGTCTTGGCTAAACTATTGGAGAATCATGGAAGACATTATTTTGCAGAATAAAGATACTATTAAAAAAACGTCAAATCAAAATTAAAGGAGAAAATGTGGTCTGATAAAGAGTTAGAGGAAAAAAGAAAATTAAGGTATTATAAGGATGTAATCAACCATAATCTAGAAGATCAAAATTATCTATCTATTTTGCCAAGTGTAAAGAAAAAAATAAGCATTGCTCAGATAAGAACAAATTCTAACGTGCTCCATAGTGAAACTGGGAGTTGGTCAGTTCCCAAAACACCATGGGATGAAAGAGTGTGTCGCCTTTGTGATACTAAGAAGGTTGAAGTTGAAAAGCACTTTCTCTTAGATTGTCCAGCCTATACCCATATTAGATCTCATTTTCAAAATATTTGTCACACTACCAACCTTCCTAACCTCTTAACTCAACAAAAGTATGGTGATCTTGGAAAGCTTCTCTTGATGTTTTTCGAGCACAGAAATAAAATTCTAAAGAATCGCAAGTAATTACTTACCCTCTTAAGGTCCCATAGACCAATTCTGTCTTAGTGGACTTTCATCATCATCATCATTTATACAGTTTGAGTGGGCATAATGGTTAAGAACATGTGTTTCCTCCTAAGAGGTCACAAGTTCAAATCCAGAGGGGGGTAGGGTATGTATACCTCCGTAGACTTCACCAGTAAAATCGTTGGACGGAGGAGGTCCCATACACCAATTTGGTGTCTCACTTGGCCGCAACCTTAAAAATA
>ML791984.1:208533-219499 GCA_009831015.1 Picea engelmannii | reverse complement strand
TGTTGTCTATGAGTATTTTACATAAGTAATCCTTTAATCTATGTGTTGCAAACTGATCCTTTTGCCTTAAACACATAACATTTACATTGCAAATAATTTCAAGTATTTCAAGTCTTCTTCATTTTTAGATCACGTTGCTTGTTCTTAAACAGAATTCTCCATTATTAATACAATCCTTTATCATTTTTTTATAACAATTACAAGTTCATTTGTATTTGCTAACTATGTTTATTGAGTGTTGTAGGCAAGAGAGTTGTCAAGCATCAACATGGACCACTAGGTAATAGCTCAAAAAAAGTTGATCTTGAAATCATGTTCCTCGTGCCCATCTACCTATAAATTGAATAATCATAAGGAATACTTGACTACTAATTCATAGTTGTTGCATCTTATTTAAAATTGATGAGGTTTTCAATTAAATAGGTAGGTGGAAGACCCCATAACCAGCGCACCTTGCTCAAAAAGAAATTTTTATTTCAAAATCACATTCCTCATACTTGATTACCACCAAATTGATTGGTTACATACCTCATACTCCATGGAAACCTTGATTATTAGCATGTTAATGATTTATTTTAAAAACAATGTTAACTGACGTGATTTGTTTAATTGATGAATTTTGTAGTGTTTCCTTCTTTGCAAGTGAATGAAAGCTACCAAGATGGAATTGTACATTTGCAGGAGGGGAAACAAATTCGCACTCTTTACTTTCAGTAATTTCATTGTTGTTGCTTTCTCCTTTTATGTTAACAAGGCACTTGTTTTCTTTGTCAACTAGTTATATTGTTTTATTGTTATCATTTGTGTAATGAGTTATTGAACCTCCAAGGTATCAATTGCAACTTCTAACCAAATGCAATTGCAAGGAAATATCAAGAGGCAAAGTGTTGGAGGTGTGCAAGCAAGAGCTAGGAAGTGAACATCAAAGTGATGAGAATGCTTGTCTCGAATCTGTGTTATTTCAAATCTCATACGAGTGAGCAAAATGTTGTAATTTATTAACTTTTACTATAACTTATTCTCACAAATAGTGGAATGGTCAAAGTGAAAATAAGAAGAATTTTGTAGTGGTTGAGAGTTTGAGAAGCTCAAGAGTCATCTAGGATAACTAAAGAGTCAAGGATCTAGAAGGCCAAGAGTCATGACTTAACTTATAAATATAGCCATTGCCTTAAAGCAAAGGGTTATGTTTTTGGTATTGTAATATATCTTTCTATTTTAAAATAAAAGTTGTTGTTAGCTGGTGTATTTATACTCTTGTTTGGTATTGGGACTATTCTCTCATCTTCCAATGCTATCAGTGCTTGTGGGCAATGCTATCAGTGCTTATGGGCAGAAGAATTCTCAATTATTGGACTATGGTGTTCATTCTCACTTATCTTATGATTGTTGAAACTTGAATTGAAACATTGATCTTCTCGGTGACTTGGGACTATTCTCAGTTGCTAAAGATCTATGATTATGCACATACCTTTGCTAGGGAACTATTCTCCCTATTTTCTATATGTTTGATCATGTTTCATTTCACGGTGGGTACTAACTAGTTTTGTGACAGAGAAGTGCTCTTAGCAATTGAAACATTTCACTTTGAGAGGGATTTTGGAGGGTCCAATCTATATTCACTTCTAACAGCAGTGGGACTCATTCTCTCTGTTATAAAATGCATTTCCATATTGTGTTCTTTGATCATTTAATTAGAATTAGTTTGATTATTTTTCATATTTCATTTGCTACATTTCATTCCCTGCATTCACCCCATATTCATTTACATAGTTGCATTTTTACATTGTTTATTTTAGATTAGATTAGATAAAGAGCATAGCTAAATAACTTACCTTTCATACGATAGTGGGGTCATAACCAGAAGACTTTCCATTTCAATAGAGAAATATTTAATTAATCCCTTTGTCTAGGAAGCATGTGTCATTAACAAGGGTTATTTGCATGCATCAACAACATGATCATGAATTAACACCCTTGTCTCTCCACATTCTATTTTTCTCACAAGTTGGACATGACAAACTTAATCATCTTGCCAACAACTCTCCTAGGAACTTGGAGGTTTGCAAGTAGGCTCTTGAATCCATGATTGCATTTTTCACATGATGAGGTTAGAAGTCTAATTTGATCTACATCTAGTGGCTAGGTAGTTAACTGTACCTTTAGAAGTCTACACATCTCCCCCAACAAGTTCTCTAGCCATGTCATCTCCATTATCCCTTACATACATTTGTCATATTTCATTAATAGAAAGTTTTAACCTTCAAACTCATGTTTACAGAGCTTAGCATTAATGATACAAGATAGTATATTGAGCATAAACAAAATTGGTAATGTTGGTTGAAGCTCATGGATGTCATCAAAATATATAAGCATGTGAAGTTGACAGAAGTGACTCTTGGCACCATCCAAGAATTCCAATAATATTTACTAAATTTTTTGTATAAATGATGAAATACCAACGCTTCTGTGTGAAATCAATGACCTTGAACATGAAAGATCAACCACTTGTACAGAATGACCATCCCTAAACATTTAAGGATCGACACACTCATTCAGATTTTTTGCAAAAATGTTGAAATTCTACAAGGAAGAAACAAAGATTGAGAGAAAGAATCCTTTGATTTGAAGTGAATCGAAGAATGGCATGGACTCTTATTCCTACTCAACAACTTGTCAATTGTTCGAGATAATCCTAATCGATGGTCATCACTAGACCTCAAAGTTTTGGGTCATTGATATAGGACTAAGTCTAATGTTTTATATGCTTGCATAATATTTGGAAGTTGCGAGAGTAGTATTATCTAAATATTATTTCCAAATAACTCACACCAAAACCTGATGATCATCAAATATTACCCATACCAATGGTTGGTGAGATTCACTAGGAGAATATATCAAAGGGGCACCTAAAACTCCCCCTATCATTGGATGTGGTGGGGACCTCTAACACATTGGTGTCACCTCTTCAATGTTGATTTCAAATCGACTAGTATATAATTTGTCATCTATTTTGGTACTTTATGGATGGAAAAAATGGAGCTATTGGCTTGTAGGACCCATTTTAGGGCCTTCTTTGGTGATTTAGGGTCCAGAGTCTGTTTAAGGCATTAAATGGACGTTTTTGGGCTCAAAACTTTGCAAATAAATTTCCAACCTCTTAACAGTGTTCTACAATTTGAAATCTTTCCAACGGCATGAATGTCACCTCAATTAGAGTTCATATACAAAATTTATGCCCTCTACAAGTAGACCTATCCTTTTGACCACCATGATATCGAGCGGATGTTACATTAGCTCACACATGTGGAACTAGCAACGTTTGAACTTTTAAGAAGATTTTAGAGGGTCCAAAACCCTAAACCTAACCCTAGAAGGCTATAAGGCCATGTTATATACTAGGATACTATGATAAGAAAGGGTTCCATTCTTATTGTATTGTTTATTGTTCCATAGTGGAGAAAAACATTAGGAATAGGATATTGAAACATAATAGAGGAAGTAGAAAATCTTGTAGCATCCATATTGGTCATGGTATCTATGGAAACTCCATAATGAGTACCCCTTTCTTTGTATTTTCATCTCATAGTTGAGAAGAAAAGAGCATAGCACAGGCCTCACCTTCTAGATAGCTAGTAACATTCAATCTAAATCAGAGGAGGGGCTCTGCAACTGGGGAAACCCTAGTCGCAGAGCCCTGGATTTTTCTTGACGAGCCCGCTACAAGTGTCGATGTTTTTCATGGCTCGTCTCTCCTAGGTGACCGAGGTTGTGTTGAATCTATCAATTCTGGATCTTGTGCCTTGATGGAGCCTAGTCTCACTATGTGGTGTTCATGCCTTTTTTTTGGCCACGTCTTCTTTGGGCCGGATCGGAATTTCCTTTGCTTGCTTAGTGTGAGTTTTGGTGGCCACAAGTCTTTTTCTCAGATCCTGGTGTGTTGCTTTGTCTATAGGTGAGTCATCCGGTGTGTTGTATATTTTCCTTGGGTTATCTCTTGATATATGGTTTATTTTTATGCCTTTCTATCGTCTGCAAGGTTTCTTCTTAAGCTACTTCAACATTTAGCGTGCGCGAAGGTTTTTTTTTGGAAGATTCTTAGGGTTTGGATCTATTTTTTCCATCCATGTTCATTCATTCAAGGATTGATGCAATGTTAGGGTTTACTCGGTGCTCTTGGTGGCTTGGGGGTCCCTGAGCTTCCCTCTAGATTTGTTTTTTTGTGGAGTGGATGTGGGGATTTTTCTTCTTTTTTAGTGTTTTGAGTCAAAGCTTTGAGTTCCTTTCTCTTCGGGCATGCAATGTTGATTTCTAGAGACGGTCGGCACTTTGAGGTTCGTTCAGGGTGTACAGTTTCTGGCTTTCTCTTCTGTGGGTGCAGGTCCTTTGGTTTCTTGTCCCTCCAGATCCATATCTTGAGGGGTTTTTTCTTTGTTGCTATGGCCTGGTCCGTCTAGGTTTTCTTCTGGTCTGCCTCTGCAGTTTCTTCCTAACTAAGACTGGTGTCTATTTTCTTTGTAGACTTCTATTGTAATAGGGCCATTTTTGTTGTGTCTTTCTTCTCATTCAGGTTGAAAGGTATTTTTAGACTAAATGCATGCTCCCTGCATGTATTATTCGGAATGTAATTTTTATTCCTTTTTAATAAAAGTTGCGCTTTTTTCCTTTGGAAAAAAAAAACATTAAATCTAAATCTAAAGTAAAACACTGCATAATAAGGGATTTTAGAATATTGTAATATCTATTGTGATGAACTAGTCTAGTGAAATATCAACAATAGTTTACGAATCAAATGTGGTGACATCATGTTGATAATAGCCCATGAATTGTTTGTCTTACATGTGCCACCTTGTTATTCATCCATTGGTCTTACCATGACCACTGACATATTTCATGAGAACCATTGATCAAAGTGAGCTCCAATAATGTGTGGAAAGATAAAGATGAATTAGGTCGAAGGAATAACGAATCCCACCTACCCGTACTCCAATGGCACATGGTAAGAATAACTCACACAATCAACATTATCATACTACAAGGAGAAAATGGGGTAAAAATTATAGCTTTACACTTGTCGCTAGAGTAAATAAATGGTGTACCCTAAGGATTGACTATAGGAATGGAGGTTGTTCGATTTGTTAAGAAATAGAACACAAGATCAAACAAGAAATTGGTAGAAAAGGCCTCAAGTTATCTCACATATTGTATTCATTCCAAAGTTATAAATATTTAATACATAAGTGAAACCACCTCAATTGCTCTCACATTGACACCTCATCAAGAGATGAGACAAGGATGAGGCAAAGTAGAATCTAGAACACACTTGGAATAAAAACTATATGCCATAATGTAAAATATATAAAGTTGGTGTAGGACTCCATGATTGTATAGGATGTCATAGGCTAACCATCCCCCCCCCCCCTCGATCATAAGGCCAAACAATAATACTAGCAAAGCAGGTGCATAAATTGGTACCATCTCCAAGTCTTCATGTCGAAACTCCTAAGTGGAGCCTCAATAAAGAACTACCAGAAAAACTGTCAAATCTAGATGTTGAAATAGCATTAATCAGCATCCCAATCATCACTGTTTTTTCCAAGTCTACCATCTACAGAAACAAAGTTACCAACTTAATGAGAACTCTCCAAAGTTCTCCATTTTTATAGGTCACATTTTTTACCCCCATTTTTAAAAATGGTGCTACCGGTAGCACCCCTTTTTTGAAGGGTGGTTAAAATCGTGGCCTGCTTGAAATCATTGCCTTGATAATCAATACCATTAAAATTGCATTGCAAAAAATTGACCCTCAAATTGAAAAGTGATGCTACCGGTAGCACCCTTCTTACTTTTGGAGTTAAAATTGTGACTTAAATGAAACAATAGCTCCGATCAATGGTATTGTCATGAACAAAGAAATTCAAATTAGCTTGTAAATMAATAAGTGGTATTTTATTTATTTTTAAAATTTACATTAAAAACAAATAAATTGAAAAAAGAAACTCCACATACATGTTTCTTTTTCTCTTTAAAGCAAAAAAAACACATTTTTTTATTTAATGTTTTTTGAAAGAAAAAAAGAAAAAAACACATTTTTCTATTAAAAACAACTTCTTCTTCTTCTTTTTATATTGTTATGGTTGTCATGAGATTGGCCACACTCAATCTCAATGCAGCAAAGATTCCCCTCAGTTCAAGAAAATATTGAAAGTATGGGTAAAAAAATCCATCGAGGAACCCAGAAAGAAGAAGGAGGTGAATGCCTTAGTTCTTCAGTCAAGGGGGTCGGAATCTAGCAAAGGTGAGGACGCGTCAGCTTGTCATCCTCACTCAGATGGTATTTCTCATGTCCCCTCTATAGGTACTCTCTCCCCTCCTCCCCCTCCCTATACTCTTAGTTCTTTTCCTCTCGCTCTTTCTTTTGTTATGTATTTGAGTCCTAAAACAGTGATAGAGGCCCCCTCTAGCTCCTTTGGTCCTGAGATCATGGTGTTCACCTCACCTCTTTCTCCCTCCCTCTGTGGTTTTGGACCCTCCCATCGTTGCTCCTCCCTCCTCCTTCCCTCTTCTTTCCCCCTCTTCATCCCTCTCTCTTTCTCCTGCCCACTCTGTCTCCCCCAATCTCTCTTCCTCCTTGGACCCCTCTCAAGCAATTTCCCCGATGCAGTCTATGGGTTGCAAAGGCTCAAAATTTTTGTTGGAAAGGACTCTAAACTCTTGGTTGAACCCTATCCTCTTAGAAGGTATGCTCTTCGCTCAAAACAAAGCTTGAAGGATGTTCCTTCATCGAAGGGCGGTCTAGCTCTGGACTCCCTCCCTTATAACCCTGTAGGAAGGAAGTATAATCTCCACTTATCCCAAGAAAGAACGAAGATCGAAATAGAGAAAGGGAAATAGGTATCCATAATCAGGGATATTAGATAAAGGATCACCCTCAATGCTCCTAAATAATGTTTTTTCTCTCCTTCAATGCTAGAAGGGTAGGGGGGCGTAAAAAACTATCCCTCAAGAAACCTCTCATGAGCCTCAAGCCTGATATTATATTAATTCAGGAGACGATGTGTTCGAGAATAAAATCCAAGGAGACTCTTGCCCCCTGGCTCAAAGATTGGTATATTTTCTCTTTAGACATTGATGGAATGTCAGGTGGCCTAATCACAGGCTAGATCCCAACATGAAAAGATATAGCCTCAACGTCCTTTAACTCGGTGATTTCAGTAAAAAAATTGTTGAAATATTTAGGAGCCTTTGTTTATGTCGTAAACCTATATGGCCCATATGCAGACAGAATTCCCTTCTAGGAGAATCTCAAATCGACAAGAGCTTTCATAGATCCTTTTACAATGGTACGGGGTGACTTGAACTTTACCCTTTCCTTGAGAGAAGTTTGGAGTGAAAACCCCAGAGTGGGCCCACAACAGGGTTTCTTTGTCTCCCTTTTGGAAGACATTCATCTAGTGGACATAGAACCCATTAAACCAGTGCCTACCTAGCGCAACTTTCAAACCGTTCATGATTCTATCGCCAAAAGGCTAGATCGTTTTCTAATTTTGGAGAACGTTTTGTCCTTAGGACTGATCCTGAGATCTTCAGTAAAGGAAGGAGGCATTTTGGACCACCGTCCCATCACACTTCAACTCAAATCCAAAAAGGAAACCCCTCATTCTCCTCTCAAGATTAGTCAACTCTAGTTGGAGGAAGAAGACTTTAGAGCAATGGTAATTTCTTCATGCAAAGGTTTAGACCCTTCGTGTCCCACCCCCCTGATGGATCAATTTGCATAGAATCTTGGGAGAGTTAAAGAAGTTTCAAGAAGATGGATTAATATCTTTAAGTCTCAAACTAACAAGGATTTAAGGGAAACGGAGGAAAAACTATCATCCATATATTCTTTAATTGACAAAGGTTTGCTTACTACTGAGAAGCTAGAAAACCTTAGAGAACTTGAAGCTAGCAGACATTATTGGCTAGAAAAAGAGGAACAAGCTTGGCATCTCAAAAGTAGATCCCTCTAGCTGGAAGTTGGGATAGCAATACAAATTTTTTCCATCAATTCGCAAACTATAGATGGAAACTCAACACAATTCAAGAAATTGATGACGAAGAAGGAAAAGCCTTAAGATCATTTGAAGAAAAAGCAGAAGCATGAGTTAGGTATTTTCAGAAACTTTTTGAAGCTCTCGAAGGATGCCCTATTCAGGAAATATTCCAAGTTACTTCCAAGTTTCCTTTAGTCTTCATTGAGGAGATGAACAAATCCCTTGAGGAAGAACTAATGAAGAATGAGATATTGGTTTCCCTCTCTTCCATGCAAAATGGAAAAAGCCCCGACCCTGATGGTGTCACGGTAGAATTCTTTAAAAGCTTCTATGACCATATTAAAAAGGACCTTTTCCTTGTAGCCAGGGAATCACAAACAAATGAAAAAATGATAGGATCCTTCAACACTAGTTTTGTATGCCTCATTCCCAAGAAACGAGAGGAGAAATATTTTGGGGACTTCATACCAATTTCGTGCTACAACGTAATTTACAAGCTAATTTCAAAAATAATTGCAAGGAGACTAAAACCAGTCCTAAGTGAGATCATTAGTGAGGAACAATTTGGATTTCTTCAAAACAGATAGATACATGACGTAGTATCAATAGCACGGGAAGTGCTTCATTCGGTCAAAAAGAAGAACGCCAAAGAAGCATTATTGAAGCTAAACCTCTTCAAATACTATGATCAAGTTAACCAGAAATTTCTTCAACCAGTCCTTCTGCAAACGAGAATGTCCCTCAAAATGGTCAATTCGATAATCGGATGTGTCTGGTCTGCATTTTTTGTAGTCTTAATTAATGGAGCTCCCTCACACTTCTTTAAGGCCTCAAGAGGACTTCGTCAAGGATGTCCTCTATCACCCTTCTTATTCTTAATAGTAGCAGAATCTCTTAATAAGATGATAATGGAAGCAAGATCTAGAGGGGAACTCAGAGGTATAATGGTGTCGAAAAGGGAGATGGTTTCACATCTACTCTTTGTGGATGACATTTTTTGATGCATCAATGGGACGAACAGAGACACCTCGATATTAAAAGGTATTCTTAACCTATATTTTCTCTCTACTGGAATGGAAAATAATCTTAAAAAATGATATTTAATATTACACAATTTCCCAGAAACAGAAGTCGGACTCATGGAAGATACCCTCCCAACCCCTAAAAAAGCATAGACGAAGGCCTTAAATACCTAGGATTTTTCCTCAAACCGGATTGTTATCGTATTGTTGATTGGGTATGTCTTGTTAAAAAGATTGAATCTCGAGTGTCAATCTAAGTCAATCGACTCATTTCTAGAGGAGGAATATTAGTGTTTCTTAAAGCAGTACTCAAGAGCATCTTAGTTTATTGGAATGTTATTGTATCCATTTCTAAAGGCATTCTCACTAGAATCATGAAGATGAGTTTTCAATATCTCTCGTCGGGACAAAAAGGCAAGGGGGAAATTCACCTAGCCAAATGGATGTCCATTGCAAAACCAAAGGAACTAGGGGTTGAGGGCTGAAGAATATTTACTCCTTTGCTCGGGCCCTAGTTAGACATAATTTGTGGAGCCTAACCCTCGGAAACTCCCTATGGACTCAGGTCATGCAATATAAATATTTGTCTAACCTTTCAATTGAAGATAGGTTTAGAATTCCTCATAAATCCCATTCGGGTTCCATAGTCTGGAGGGATTGAGTAGCAGCATTCCCCCTTGTAGGAGAATGGATAGTTTGGAAGGTGGGAAACGGAAGGAAAATCGGAATCGAGGAAGATCCATGGCTAGGGGTTGGAAACAACTTTAGATTCTCAAAACCGCCTCTAAGGGCCTTACACTTTCAAAAAATCTGCTCTCTGCATGATGCCTGATCTCACAATCCCCATCTAAGAGGAAGACAAGCATGGAAACCTGTAGATTTATTGGGATTAGGTGGTGACTTAAAAGAAGAATGAAATAATTTTTATAGGCCTCCTTACTTCTAATTTCATCTCTCTTGATGACGAAATCACAGATTCCCTGTGTTGGTCTATGAATAAGAAATTGGGAAACTTTACCTTTCGACTAGGCTATAAAGCCTGGTGTGAAAGTAACCATGAAGGTCCCCTACAATGGTGGTGGGGATTGTTGTGGAAACTCAACGCCCCATCCAAATGTAAAATTACTTTGTGGCTGGATTTAAAAAACAAGTTACTTACTTGGAATAATGGCCTCAAAAGATGTTGGTGTGGGACCAATATGTGCCCATTGTGCACGAATCACTATGAAACTTCATCTCACATTTTTATTGAATGCCCTTATGGAGCTCAGGTTATGAACCTGGTAAAAGAAAAGTTGAAGCCACAGACAACATGGGATAAAGACTCATTGGAAGACTATGTTAAATCTTGGCTTCATGACAGGTCTATTCGACTTTATGGAAGTTTGTCATGTTTTTTGATCAACAATCTTTGGTGGGCCCGAAACAATTGCCTCTTAAAAGAAAAGTTCATCCCCCCTGAAATAACTGGAGTCTCAAGGAAGATTTTAAAACAGAGCCAAAAAATATGAACATAAGGAATCCAGTGATGCTTGCTATCGAATATGAGGTTCCTTGGGGATACTTTGATGGAGCCTGTCAGGGTCGCCCTCCTCAGTGTGGAGTTGGTGTTTTCCTTTACAAAAGTCACAATCACTATATGTTCATTATGTATGCTCCAGGTGCGAGAACTAACAATAGTGCGGAATTTATAGCTCTTTGGACGGTATCAAAAAATGCCAGGTCATGGGAGACTTGAAGCTAGTAATAGACTGGGCTCTCCAGAAAAATATCGTACAGGACATTGGACTGGCCCCCGTAATGAGGGACATAAAGGAAACCATTCAATCCTTTGAATGGCTATCATTTCATCATATCCTTTGCGAGCTGAAGGACTTGGAAGCTTTCTCCAGATATTATCGTTGTGGT
>ML791984.1:173043-204954 GCA_009831015.1 Picea engelmannii | reverse complement strand
GAGGTTAAGCGCAGACCAAGGATCAACAACTACAAATTTAATGCTACCATTGTCGCATTCGACTTGGATGGGGAAGGTCGAGGAGTGATTGGCCTCCTACTCGGCAGGGCCCAGAAGGTTGGAAAGATCAAAGGACAGGGTAGGCCTATGGGAGAGGGGTTTAGGAAATAGAAACTCTTCCATTACAAAGGCTTGAAGAGATGCAAAGAAAGGGAGCCTTCACTTTCAAAAGGGAAAGGTTGATGAGAACTCCCCAGTGGAGTCGCCAAAATGTAGCGTGACAGCTAGAGTGAGGCACCGTGATATCATAAGGAGGAAGGAGAGAGTGGAGTCGCCACTAGTTTTAGGGAACATTGAGAAACCCTAGGAGAGTGAAAGGGAGGAAGAAAAGAGGAGGAAAGGCCACTAGGTTAATTAGGGTTTGACAATTGATTATGTTACTTGGGGCTTTAGATTAATTAGGGTAATTTCATTAGGTCACAACAAAAAGTAGAAGTAACGGTGAATTAACAAAGGAAAGGCAAGCTAACTTGGGTTAATTTACCGATTCCCTTTGGTGAGCTAATTAACCTAAATGTTGAAGATGAAAGGAGGTGAAAAAGAAAGGGTGAGGAAACGTTAAGTGTGGCTCTAAAGATTCTCAAATTTGTTTGAAGAAGCAGTCAAATTCTATATATTTGTATACGGTGTTACAGCTTTACTTCGTGACTTATGCGGGTGAATTGATCCATTGCGGGTGAATCGACCCCTCACGTAATTACGTATATAATAAGGGTTCATATGGTTCCCGTTATATCTGGAAGATCGATTGCATAAATGCAGTATGAGCCTTAATTTTAGCCTTAGAATTGGTATAATAAGCTACACATACTTTGCCTCTACTGATTGTTATTTCTGACATACTAGGGTGAGTTAGCCACAATAGCCTTTTCATAATATTGGGCTTTTGAGGCCATATGTTGGGCTTCAAAGACCATTTCATAATAACCAAGGAGAGCTTAGCACAACAGCCTTTGGAACTATTCTTATTGACTACTAGGGGTGAACTAGCCACGACACCCGTCAATCAATTCTATTTTGCAAGAGATTATAAATATGGCAAGTTGGTGGAACCACATATTAACGAGCTATCACTATGTGATTTGAAACCACGTGAAGAATGGCAACGAATATCAAGTGGCACTAACCATGTGAGTTTCAACCTCATGGGAGGTTCAATAATGACCATACTCTATTCTCCCCCATCCCCAACACATTAACACAATGGAAAATCAAAATAGTTATAGCTCTAGAAGCAAAGAAGGACAAAGCCATGAAAATATAAATGACCAAATAGCACTAGTCAAATCCATGCAACTCCAATCCTAAACTATGACCCAAATAGAAAGCCTTCTAATACAAAGTCAAAATACCAATCAAGGACAAGGCCAAAAGCCTATGTTCTATACTTGGAGAAGATACAAAAATGAAATGAAATTATATTAATGTCCATTGATGACCAATATAGGCCACTAAGACTAGAAAGTACAACTTGTCAAAATGGGCAATAGTGGAAGTGCAAAAGTAATATCCCAATAGTACAAAATAAAATATGGAAATAGAAGAACAAGAAGAAAATCCTACGTATTTCAGTGGGACAGCTATAAATACAATCTCAAGTAGTAGAGGAATAAGTTGCAAGTAAGAAGAAGAGTCGGTCATTATCCTCGTCCTAGCTAGGAATGGCAATAACCACCTTAAGAACTTGTTTGATAATGTCCCCTGGATAATGGCCTAGATTGATGGGCACCATGGGGAGTGATTTGCAGTGGCCTCTGGATGTTCCCACTAGGGGCAAGGGAAGAAACTAGGGTTTAGGTGGAAGTAGGGGCGAAAGTTTCTTTTTTCAATTTATTTGTTTTAAATGTAAATTTAAAAAATAAAATAAAATTGATTAATAAATAAAATACCACTTTTCTATTTATAAATTAATTTGAAGTTTGAAGTTCTTTGTTCTTGAGAGTACTATTGTTTCAATTAAGTTGTAATTTTAACTCTAAAAATAAGAAGGGTGCTACAGGTAGCATCACTTTTCGATTTGGGGGTCAATTTTCTGCAATGCAATTTTAACGGTTGTCAAGGCAATGATTTCAAGAAAATCACAATTTTAACCACCATGCAAAAAAGGGGTGCCTCCGGTAGCACCATTTTTTGAAACAGGGGTTGATTTTGGTGTTGGCTCAAAAATATGGGTTTTTTACACCAGAGTTCTCATTTTGAGGTCATAGTTCTCGTTAAGTCGGTAAATTTGTTAAGACTATTGATTCCTATCTAACATATTTTTCAAGTCTATCATCTACAAATTGTTGATTCCCATCTGTCCTATTTTTTTAGTCTGTCATCTACACACTGTTGATGCCCATATAGCATATTTTTTAAGTCTACCATCTATAAACTATTGATGCCCATCTGGCATCTTTTGTTTTTGTTGTCAAAACTTTAAGCCAAAAAACCATCATCAGTTCCCCCCTTTGTCAACTAAGAGGAGAAACGACCAATTCACCAGGTGGTTTTTAGTTGACCACTAACCATCTTCACTTGATTTATTGCAGTCCCCCCCTTAAGATGTAGGAGAATTCCATCATTGTACTCCCCTCTTATAGGTGCAAGAGAGTAATATTCTCATTTCACTATCTACTACAAGATTTTTCTTTACTTGAGATTGAATTATGCAGTAAGACTAATATATCTCATTGACAGTTGATGAGCATTGCCAAGAATTGATCCACCCATAATGAATCTTTAATCTTGCAAGTTTTTTTCGTTTGAATCATCTATTCATTGAATGATTGTTCTTGTCGCAATGCTAACAAGGATGGATATCAAAACATTGGTCTTCCTTATGACCAATTCTTTGACAATGCTAGCACTTGGGTTTTTCCTCATTGATTTCTGATATTTATTTATCAAGAAACCCTCCACTCACAAACTTAAGCGTCTTCGAGTAATTTGGGATATGAAAGTTATTGCCTTTATCATATCCTAAACCATGTTGTTTTTTGTTGACGTGTACTTCTTCTCAATGCCTTACAATGCAATTGGAAAGATTGCATTGAACTTTGCCATGCACAACTTCATTCTCATTTTCAATTGAAGTTGTTTCGATGAGTTCCTCGTGAGTTGACTGTTGATCTAAATCATTATTATCATCATCAAAAATAGGGTTGTTCTAAACAAAATCTAGTTCAGAATGTCGAAGATTTTTTTGTTGGAGTTCATCATGAAGAAGTTGAGTTTGAGTATGAAGAAATCTAACTTTATCTTATGTTGCTTGCAAACAAGTTAGTAATTATTCGAGAGTATCTTTGTGAATGGAAATAGTATTGTCTTCAAATATAATTATCAGAGTATTCGGTAACTCTAACAATTTGAGAGTTCGCTCCATTCGAAAAATGGAATGACTTTTCCGTATGCAAGTAGATCTATATTACAATTGACTCAATAGCAAAAAGGGCTTCTTGCAACTCTTCCTTGTATACAATTCAGTGACTCAATCAATTCATTTACAACGAATCTATCAATTCTTGGGTGTCTGATTCAACTGAGAATGCACCCAATAATTACAATTCAACTTGATTTTTGATTTGACACTTACAAAAAAGAACTATTACAAGTACGTTTCTCAAAATTGATGTTGTTTTTGAAGTTGAATTGATTAAAATTAATTTTGATGTAGATTTTGTCGTTGAACGCGGTGACAACCTGCTATCTTGAATATGTGTGGCAGATGCTTGATTACATGTGCTTGATTGTATGTGCTTGAATGGCATTAATTGTGTGACTTGATTTCGTTAACTTGCTTTCAATTGCAAGGGTTTAATTGGTCCTTAAATGCATTGTGTTTGTAATATGAAGCAATGGCTAGGCAAAAAACAACCACGAAGCTATGGCACTCAAGCAAACAAAATGTTGTTGATCCCTCTTTCAAATTTCGAACTAGATCAAGTTCATAATCATAATAATAATTTAAAATAAAATAAAAAATCCATCTTTTTACAATTAGATCTTTGCAGTTAAAAGAAATTCTCATTGTCAAACAAAAAGAATTATGCCACAAAGCCTTCAAGATACAAACTCCATACATACACATGAAGATTTAAAATGAAGGGATCCAGGGTCTTCACCAACCTACACAGAGTAACAAATATTAAGGTGAGATATGAACCATGTGTTGTGAGGCTGCATGATAAAAGGTAAGCGCACCACTATAAATCCACAATAAACAAAGATTTTTTTTAGTCCCAAATTAGAGGTCGCTCGCAAATATGTATGTGCAATCATATTGATCTACAATGAGCATGTACCTTGACTGCCATGAACGTTGGGGTCAAGAAATATTGTGAATTGAAGGTTGCTAGTCAAAAGCCATGATTTGATTGTGAACTTATAGTTGTGATCTTAAAAAATGGTGTTGTCATAAAAATGACCACAACAACTGTAAGAGACTGAGTTGGCGCTTCAAGTGTAGAGGAATAGTTAATCAGAAAAATCTATCTGCAAATTCGCCCTTACCTACAAATTCGCCCCTAATCAGCAATTCACCCTTGATCTACACCGGTTTTTCCCTTCTAAGCATCGATTTTTCCCTAAAAACAACTTCGGGAAGAGTCCAACTGCTAAGGTGCACGTGACTCCAAATTTTGATTGGAGGAATCACGTTCAACAAGGGGGCATTGTTAGGTTACCTTCAATCTGAACACCATTCATGGATCCGATGACGACAACAACGAATCTATACTCTCATGCACCACACAAATTGTTATGAAATACAACAATTGCAATACAAATACAACATAAGATAGTGCAAGACTTATAAGTAAAACCATCTCAATTGTGCTCACATCAATACAACATCAAGAAATAAAAACAAGGATGAGGCAAAGTTGAATCTAGAACACACTAGGATAAAAACTATGCCCCATAATGTGAAATATACAAAGGTGGTGTAGGACTTCATGATTGTATAGATTGTCATAGGCTAACACAATGAGGACTCATCCAATAGTGGCGGGTGCATAGTGGGATTCTCTTACAATATATCAATCACAACTCTTCCCAGTGTCACCGACCATCCAATGTGGACACCTAGACAATGGGCAAGGTCCCATCTAATATCTAAATTGACAATGCTCTAAAGCCCCTATCATCGAATTAAACATTGAATCAAGCACTGAAAACTCATGTGAGGGTTTCTACGGCAATTTGAATGACTTCATGTAGATTTCCCAACCATCATTCATCAATACCCCTAGACAGTTTGAATGATTTCACATATATTTCTCAACCATCATTCATCAATAACCCTAGACAACACGATTTCAATTACAAGTCAAACTCAATGGGGATTATAAGATTTATGAACAATATTAATACTAAACAATGCACCATTGTCATCAAACTTAATATAATTAGTTTCGCATTAGTCTTGAGTTAATATGAGTCCTCCCTTGGATTGATAACATTTATTATAATTTTCTACATTACTCAATTCTTGGATTAATAACATTTATTATAATTCTCTACATTACTCAATTCTTGTTAGTATCCGATTCAAAATGTTAATGAATATTGATTGATTTAGAATATTGTAGTTATAAATATTCTCTATTGTATTTTTAGATTTTAAATAATAAACTTAGTTTCATTGCTATCAACAAAGAAAAGAAATAACTATGTTGATTAAGTGAAAATATAATGTTATATAGTAAAATTAAAACAAGTAATCTAAAAGAAATTTTAAAAAAAAAAGGAAAGATATTAAATTAATTTAAAAATGAAAAAGAATCAAATTAGAACATTGTTATTTCATTATTTAAATGATGAGATAAAGTGTAAAAATTAAGCTTTTTATTAAAAAAAAAATGATAAATCATGTTTAAAATTAAAAAGTAAATAAATAAATAAATAATTGAAAGATATTAAATTAATTTTAAAATGAAAAAAAAATCAAAATTAGAACATTGTTATTTCATGATTTAAACATAAGATAAAGTGTAAAAATTAAACTCATTATAAAAATGGGAAGAAAGAAAAAGGATAGAAGGTTATGTTTAAAATCAAAAAGTAAATAAATAAAGAGAAAGATATTAAACTTTTTAAAAATTTTAAAAGAAAATAAAATGAGTTATTTCAAAAAAATAGAAAAAAAAAAGAGATTAAAAATATGGTAAATGTAAAATAAAATAGAGAAAGATATTAAACTTTTCAAAATTTAAAAAAAAAAACAAAATGAGTTATTTCAAAGAAAGTGGAAAAATTAAAAGAAAAAGAAAAAAGATTAAAAATATGATAAATGTAAAATAAAATATCAAGTTTCAAGAAAAAAAAAAGAGAAATTAAAGGGAAGAATTAAAAGTAAAGATGAAATTGAGAGAAATTAAGGGAAATTGACCACAAGAAAATGGTAAAATATAAAAAGATAGGAAAGGAAGGGAGTTCAAGTTAAAAAAAAAAAAAGCAAAAAAACAAAGAGAATGAAGTAAGGAGAATAGTGAGATGGGTGGAGATTTTTGGTGCAGTTAATGATGGGAGTACAAGATGAACTAAATTCTTGGTATCTTATTTGTTTATATTATTAACACTATTGTTAATTTCAATGCAGTTTCTTATATGCTAATTGGAATAATGAAACTATTGTTTGGTCAAAGCATATGTAGTGGTTGGATGAACTAAATTCTCAGGCACTTTATTTGTTTATATTATTAACACTATTGTCAATTTCAATGCAGTTTCTTATACGCTAATTGGAATAATGGAACTATTGTTTGGTCAAAGCATATGTAGTGGTTGGTAATTGCTGCTATTTGTTTATATTATTAACACTATTGTCAATTTCAATTCAGTTTCTTATATGCTAATTGGAATAATGTAACTATTGTTTAGTCAAAGCATATGTAGTGGTTGGTAATGCTCAGCAATTGTTAATTTGGTAGTGAGGCCTTGGTTGATCTATGATTTGGTAGTGCCGCAATGGTTAGTGTTGGTGATGTATTCTTGAACTGTTGTTTGGTCAAAGCATGTGTACTAGTTGGTAATGCTCATCAATCACTGATTTTGGAGGTGTGGCCATGGTTAGTCTATGATTTGGTAGTGCCACAATGGTTAGTGTTGGCAATGTGTTCTTTAAGCCTAGTTTGAATGGATAGCCCACTATAGGAAATTCCACAATAACAAAATATCTCATTAACCCCTTCTTGATAGAGAGAGGGAATTAGTGTTTTAGAGTTTTAAGGAGTTTGAAGATTGCTCGAATTTTATCATTGACAGATTGAATTTGTATTTTAGAGTTTTAATGAGTATGAAGATTGCTCTGATGTTTTTTTTCTCAAGATTTTAGCAATTTTGTGAATGGTTCCTTGAACAATGGAGAGCAACGTCTTGGGTATTCATAATTTAGGTACTAAGAGGACGAGTTTTAGGATGGCTAACTGGCTAACTTTATGGAATCTTCTATTGATTTCAAATAGCCATTTGTTATAAGAGGGTTTTTTTTCTTTATCAAGGTGATATTGGACAAAGATGTGGAGGTCTCAAGTAACTAAGATGTTATGAACACCATATTGCTGGGCCGCATGGTGATGGGAATTAGCATATGGGTAAGAATTGGGTTTTTTTCCTGTACACTTGTTGAGATAAGAGACATTGCAACTTTGGGTGACTGATCTAGAAATGGTAGAGAATGGTCTTTTTCTGTGCCCATGGTAAATTGAATGTTTTTGGAAACACTATTCAGATGATTAAAAAAATGGCCTAGTCTTTCATGCCCATATGGTTAAATAACAAAGGTGTCATCGATTAATCTCTTCCAACATTTAGGTTCAAGCGGGGCACTTGCTAAAGCTATTTTGTCAACATGTTCCATGAATAAATTTGCTATGACAGGGGAAAGGAGTGATCTCATGGCCAGTCCTTAAGTTGGATCATTGAATTCTCCCTGGAAATTGAAAAAAAAAATGATGGGAGAAAGATTTTGATGAGAATGGTAATATCAGTATTGACAAGGTTAGCACTGACAAGGTTTGGAAGGACTTTTGAGGGCTTCTTTGACAAGTATTTCAGTGAATAAGGAGACAACCTCAAAACTAATGTGAAGGTCATATTCATCTATCTGAAGGTCATGGGTGAAGTCCAAGGAGTCTTTGATGAAGGAAGAAATTTGACCAACAACAACCTCAAAACTAATGTGAAGGTCATATTCATCTATCTGAAGGTCATGGGTGAAGTCCAAGGAGTCTTTGATTAAGGAAGAAATTTGACCAACAAAGGGTTGCAGAGGTTTGTCTAAAAAGCTCACAAGACTAAGAAAATTTTAAGATTTTTKCTATTGCACTAAGTTAAAGATCCCATGGTTATTCTGTGTTGTGCATGTAAATTCGGCTACATCATAATAGAAAACTCCTTTTTATTTACCAAAAAACACATCAGGTATTGATTGGGATAGAGACAGATAAGTGATCTGGTTTCTCTACCTTGCAAAACTTCCAAAAGGAAATTAAAATATACTAGTAGGAACACTTCAAAAGACTTCAGAACTTCCAAATTTTGCATGTAGGAACTATGAATATATTCAATCATAGTAGCCCCTTTGTATCTCTTTCCGTTAAAGAGAAAACCTGAAAAACAGAGTAAATGTAACTGCAGTTTAAGCTACCGGCAGGAAGGCGGCTAGATTTGAAAGTGAAAGATATGGCAAGATGTATTTCTTTTGTTCCGATGGATGTATGCTCATCCCTGAATACTGTTCGCATCTTGTAGAATGGTACTTCGGCAATAGTGGGCTCGTGATTTTCCAGCGCCGGATCAAATTTAGACTGGCCAAATGGTCAAGAATCTATAATTAATTAAATACTTGATAAATAGTTCTAAGTGATTTACAATTTAATAAAGCTTTTCAATATTTTAAATGAAAATCCGACTTTTCTAGGTGTTTCCTTCATTGTTATAATACCTCAATGTTTTTAACTCATCCAGTATGAACACCGTCGACAGATCTTCAATGCTTTTAACTCATCCAGTATGAACACAAAAGGCAACTAAGTAGCTTTAATGATAATAGCATCTTTGTTATGTGTATCAAGTTCATTATTACCAACTAATGCAATTAACAAGTCCTGTTTCTTAAAGGTAGTTAAGAGGTCGAGAACATTGATTAGAATGACATAAAACAACAGCGTATTATTACCAACTAATGCATTTAACAAGTCCTGTTGCTTAAAGATAGTTAAGAGGTCGAGGACATTGATTAGAATGACATAAAACAACAGCGTATCTTTGCCCTCAAGAGGCATTCATTATCCATCTCAAAGACCAAAAGTAAAGAGAATTGCAACATTTCAAATGTTGCCAATCATGCAAAAGTACATAAAAGAAGAATGAATTTATATGTTATTGATTGGCAAGATATCAACTGCAGGCAGCCAATCATTGCCTTCTACGTTCGGCTATTTATATGTAACTCCCGTGTTTTGAGGAGCATCGAGAGAATAATTTACAGAGCCTGCTACCTAATGTCCATCATACATTCTCAAAGTACGAAAAAATAAATGATGCAATAGTAATATCCAATTCACAGAGAAACTTCTTTCTCCCAACTCTTACAATGTTTCTCTGCCTTCGCACTAGCTTTGCCCCTAATAGAGGGTACATCTGCACCTTATTGTCATATACCTCCAATAAGGTAGTATACTCATTTCATGCTTGCATAAATTGTGAACAAGTTGGATTTGAATCCAAATATACAGCATATGTCGGAAATTAAAACTGGGTCTCTCTGCATGGTGCCTCTGCTTCCATACAGATTGTTGGATTTTGACAACAAAAAAGCTGTTGCCCAAGGGACACAGAGACAATGTGATCCACTCAGCTTATATACACTCACCCTAACGGGAGTGCCCTGGATCATATAAACAATGCCAGTGTCTAAAATGAACTGAACAAAAACTGTTTGCAGTTTCATGGAAAATACTGCTCTTTGAAGACATGCACTATATTCTTAACACAATGAAAGATCAGTACTGAAAACATCAATAACATTTAAGTTCAGTGTGACTAGTCCAGCAGTCTGGAAGCCAATTCATCCACCATAACATTTTCAATTTTAATGATTACACAAGCTCCTGCATTTGCAGAAGTGCATTCTTGCCCCTAAATATAAACTTCAACCTTCCATGGCAATCAATAAATTGTTTGCCTAATTAGAACCTTTCCCTGGTCAAAGACCTTCCAGAGAGGCATTGTAATAAAAGCAATTCTAAATTCACCCACCAAAAACCATGCAAATCATGCATTGTTCAAGAAGACGTAAATAAGACAAGTTTAGCTGCTACTGCCACCCCACCTCCTTTTTCGAGCAGGCCTTTCTTGTTTAACTTCGTCTGTCTCATTTTCTAAAAGAGTTTCATTCTCAGCCTTCTTTTGGTTTTCCTTTTCATTTGGAATTGGCTGTTTAAAACGTTCCCTGCGCTTTTCCAATTTAGCTACCGTCTCAAAATGTTGTCTGTTTCCACTCTGATCTGCATCTGACCGAGTACCATCAGCAACATGAACAGGTTCATTTGAAACAGCCTCCTTGCCCTCCTGATTTGCAGTCTGATCATCCTGCTCTCTTGAATGTGGACGCTCCTTTCCAGGTTTCCTTTTCGACTCTGTACCAACACTCCAATCCATTTTTGTTTGCTCCTCTTTTCCGGCTGCAGATTCCTCATGATTGACAGGTGTCTTCTGACGTTTGCTTGCATCATTGTCCCATTTATTAGCATCGTCCCTTTCTTTCTGACTGGCCCAACGTTCCAATTTGGAGCGACCTCTTTTGATATGTTCATCCTCAGAAGCACTGTCATCAGCAGCAACTCGTTTCAATTTTGAAGCATGGCGATCTGCCATTTCTTGCTCGTGCATCCTCTTAGAAAGACCCGGAGGCGTTGTGCGGTTGTGGGTTCTACGATCATTATGACCACCCCAGACACTTCCTGATTCTTGATCTTCAGTGCTTCTCTCCAATGGCTGTAGAAGTAAAGGAATTTTTAGAGGATTATAAGCACAACCCATTGCAAATAATATTTAACCTTAATTCACAATGAAATCTCTGAAGCATGGTAAAACAACGAGAAGCTAACCTACAAGACAAAAAAGGAAGGATTTGAAAAAACATCATAGGACAAACTTTTAAAAAAATTGGCACAGGTGGACATTTGAGACCATGAAAACACAGCACTGCCATAAAAAATTACAAGAAAATATACAGTACAAAAATAAAGATGAAACAATAGTTACCAACAACATTTTTCCAAATAAAAGTGTTGAACCAAAAAAATATACAATAAAATGAAAACATGTGTCAAAACACGTTACATACAAAAATCTGAGTCATAACATACATGAATTTAACCACCATATATATGAATTAATCCATATCTATTTAGATATAAAGCATAAAATAATAATCTTACCTGAACTGCATAACATAAGAAGATTCATGAGACTAGAGTCTATAAAATCTGACTTATAAAATACATAAATTTAACCCCCAAATATATGAATTAATCCATATAACCATTGAAAACATATTTACCAAGGTCAAAGACATAAAATAATAATCTTACCTGAACTACAAAACATAAGAAGATTCATGAGACTAGAGTCTATAAATCAGGTCATCATTTCCTTTTCATAGCTATAATTCCCAATGTCATTAGAAGCTCCGGAGATTTATCTTTCGGGACTCAGTTCTTAGAAATTAGAATCGAAGATAAAGAAACAGACAGATTTTGAGTTACAAGGAAATGTGAAACGCCAAAAGGTAGTAAAGGACATGAAAGGAGGGAAAACCAGGGTGAAACTTCAAAAACTGGCCTTCATTTGTGAATATATAACCCAAATGTTGTTCCAGATGTGTAGTGCACTCCAGGTAAAAATATATATTTATACTTCCATAGAAGGTTCTTATACAACTAAGGTTCAAACCTACATAAATTAAAGTTCATGCATTAAAACAACCTATAAACAAGCAGGAAAAATGTGTTAACCTACAAAAAAAGAAGAAATGGGAATCTGAAAAAAAACATCATAGGAGTTGCAAAAAATATGTTTAATAACCTTATAATCACCCTAAAAATCGCTTCAGTACTAAAAAGATTAAGCAAGGATCAAGATGGTACAAAATTCAAATATAATGCTAAAATTAAATAAATTAATTTTTATGAAAACTAACCATAATAAGGAAAAATAACCTAAAAAGCAAGCAGTAACTGGTATATTTTCAGCTGAGGGAATTCTGCTTTTGCCACTAATTCTATCTTTTGTTTAGATCCAATTAAAAATCTTCTGCGCAGTTCTATCCAGAAGAACAATAACAATATGTCCAACTGTGAAAACCAGCATTCTAAAAATATAGGCATTGCTATCAAACCAAACAGTACCAGGCATATTAGGGCACTGAAGCTGAAGGGACCACCCAGTACCAGGCATTGCATTCTAAAAATATAGGCATTACTGTCAAACCAAACAGTACCAGGCATATTAGGGCACTGAATCTGAAGGGAATAGAGGCCTTATTACATTGTGGGATCAACTCACCGGGATTTCCTCCATATCATACGATTTGATGAATAGACATCAATATAGTTCTGGTATTATATAGGAAAGCTTTCCTGAAAAGAAACCATGGTATATGAGACTAGAAATTAAATCAAAAAATTAAGGGTAATTACAAAAACAGCCTGCACTATTTTCAAAACCATATTTCTGCCAGGAGATGAACTACAAAATTGTACCAACTCTTTCCTTTACAATCTTCTCCCTATCAAAACCATTCCATTGCCAGACAAAAACATAGATAAGCATAAGAGATAATAAAAAACAAAAATATAGTCTTACCCCTAGAATAAGAATAGATAAATAGTATGTAAACTGTTGATGTCCTTAATATAGAAATTTAGAGACTGGAAAATAGCATAGAATTCCAAGGTGGAGTTGCACTGTTTTGGCATGAATAGTTTGGAATAAATTTTTGATGGTGCGAAAGACCAAGTTGCAAATCAAGGCAAAATACCAGTCTGTACATCATTGGTGTTATGAAATCTATAAAACCAACCTGAAAACAGCTTTGAGAAAAGTCGACATGATGAAAGCTACAATTTCAAATACAGATCTAGGACAAACCTCCATGACCAGACACTGTTGGACATATGTTTTCCATTTTTTTTGGAAATCAAGCATATGTTCTTAATATGTGACTTCAGGCAAATATATTGGATAGAAAAAGATATGATAATTTTATAGATGTCCTTTGAAAGACCACACAAGTAGTCAAAGGGACTAAAATAGTACATCCAGTGTTGGGACTCAGTACAAAGAGATGATGAAAAGAAGAGAGAATAACAAATTAACGCTGGTATCAATCATGAATCAACAAACTATTTTAACTGATGGGCCAAGCAAGATGAGCAGAAGAAAAACCCAGTATGTGGAATGAAGGGATCTGAAAAAGCTCATATGAGATGATAACAAATGGAAATAAAAATTGCAAGGGACTTGTGAAGAAAAAAAGGCTCCACCTTTTTTTAATTTCCGTTGGGAAATGTTGCGTTCTTTGGCACGTAATTGTTTGTTTCAATGATCCAACACTGATTCGCGTGGATTTTGATACAATTGTACATACCACAAATGAATTTGGACAACTCTAGGCACATTCCTGCATCTAAGTGGTGGAAAAAAACCCTTTGGAATTGATGTCTCCAGCAAATTCATGGAAGCTGGAGTTGAGAAGGATTGAAAACAAATTTCAGAGATAGTTCAAACAGGATATACAATTTGCAGGGAGAATCATAATAGTGAATAGAACCTTACCAGCAGAATATATCTATTATTCCTCCTGTCTCTTTACCAGGGCAAAAGGACAAAATTGAAGATGCTCCTTAGGAAGTTCTTATGGGATAAAAGGGAGGGAAGTCTGAAGAGCTTAGAGAGGTATACCACTAGCATTACAGGACATTTACACATCTAAGGAGGTTGGATTGCTCAGTTTAAAAGGTATATGGGCTGAAGGGGCAGTGCGGGTGGCAAAATGGATTGCAAGGCCACATAACAGGTTCATCTTCACAGTCGCATAAAGAATGCAGTCCTTGTGGGTGGAATAAAGGGGCCTTTCAGGATATGTGATATAGTTAACAGAGCTAGCGCTTTAAAATTTTCAGGGTCAGACATACTCAAGTGACTTTGGAAGATATCACAGTATGAGTAATATTGGGACTTTTTTGTCAATGGGAGCTTGGTTGGTTCATGAAGCAGGAATGTTGTTATTCTCCCCACCAATGTTCAAATTCCCCCAGAGATATATTCATACCTTGTGAGCTGTCTTGCCTGCCTAAGTGGACCATTTCATGTGGTTGGGACCAAGTGAAAGTCCTCAGCAAATTTGGAAGAATAGATACAGGTCATTTTGGGAGACGAGATGATGATCAAACAACGTCAGACAAACATCAAACGCCATAAAGTCTAAGTCACTGGAGACCTCTAGGGAGGAGGGCTGAAACTCCATTCTGTGTTTGGACACAGAAATGGAGGGGATATAACATGGAAACGCCACTGAAATGTTTCCATATACAACATTTGAAAACACCATACCAGTCAACGGAAACAGGAATCCAGAGTTTCCATCCAAATCTTGAGACATTTCAGGAAAAAAAATATTTTCAGCCCCCATAATCCATGTTTCGGACTGAAAATGGTCAGAAAAAACATAAGAAAATAACCTTACAAAAACCCAAAAAGCAATACCCAGATAGTATTTAACTTTTAATCTTAATTCTTAAAGATTAGAAGTTTATGTTGAATTTTACCTTAACTTATATTATGCCTTCATTAAGTTCAATTTGAACATGAGAAATTGAAGTGAAACCCCCATTTCAGTCTGTTTGCTGACAGATTCCACTCCACTAGCCCTCACAAATAGAAAGTAGAATTTCACGTATTTTTCAGCATTCAGCATACCAAACAACTTTTTCAACATTTCAGCTTCCAGGATCTCCGCAAATGAAACCTAATAGACCATTACCCCCTGCAAGCTATGAGCCACATAGTTATGCAAAAACTAGTGATTTGATTATAGTATAACTTAGAGCCTCAATGTTTGTCTCATGGTATAAGACAAACTATAACTATGAGAAAAACTAGTGATTTCATACTTGGAAATACCATGAGACAAACATTGAGCCTCAATGTTTGTCTCATGGTATTTCCAAGTATGAAATTGATGGGAATGAACATTGAATATGGTGTAGAGTAGTATTATAAAATTGAACCGACGAGACATGTTCTTATGCACATCACTATAGATAGAGTTAGTGAGTGAGATAGGGTATGCAGTGGAGCGTGCAGTTGAATATAACCAACCCAACCTTACATTGCTTCCCCCCTCATACCTATTTCAATCAGAAGGATCAATGTAACCTTCTGTCCAAGACAATGGAAAATCAAATCTAGGATGAGAAATTCCCTTTCAATAGATCGCTTTGGCATTATTACTTTCATTCGTTCTTCACCAGAAGTATCCCACACACAAAAATAGTTTGGAAATAGGAGATGACCACCAGACCTTACCTTCAACTGCACTTTTAGGCGCCGAATATTTCTCAGATTAGGTAAAGCACTGTATGAATGATTCTTCGCTTTTCTTGGCCTGGCCATATGTTCTGTAGAATGGTATTTCCAAATTTGAAATTCACAAATGATATTCTGAATTAGTTATATCTCGTGGGTTTTTTGCATATATATACAGATATAGAGAGAGGTAGAACCTCTGCATCCGAACTTAGTGTGGAGGAACCTATGTCAAGGACTGAGAAATCTGCTCACATGCAGTGTACTAGATGCCTAGTAGGGGAAACAAATGAGACTGGCTCTGAAACACACTCTCTCCTTGGTTTGTCAGGTGATGATTCTACCATTTTGAAAACAACAATACATTCTCTCTGTCCTAGGAAACCAAAAGTTTCCAATAAGCTGAAAGGTTTAGAAGGAGGTATCAGCTAGAATGTTGGTACTTTGGAAGTTTCCAAACTCCCAGGGAGTAATTCCCTGCTGTCATTGGCACAGAGAAAAGTCAAGCGAGAAATACAGATGAGGCAACAAAAACCCATAAAAAGAGCCCTTAGAGCAGGGTTTGCCTTGCGCTAGGTTACTCGAATGATCATTCTCTCATTTAATATTAGGGGTATAGGCAGTACCCATGAAAACTTGCCCTCAAATGAATGTAGAATATTTATAAACATGATATCCTAACTCCTTCAGGAGACTATGGGGAAAGGCACAAAAATGGAAACCATATTGTAATCATTCTTGAAGCATTGGTAATTCAAGTCTTTAAATTCAAAAGGAAGATCCGGAAGTCTTGTGTTGGGATGGAATTCTTCCTTCAAACGGACTTCCTCTTCTGTGCTTGATAGAGGCATTCTAACAGTTTTACATTCTCTGGAGACAGGAAAAGACTTCTCAGTGGTAAACTTATATAGGGCATATGTAGACTAACATATTTTCTAGGAAAATTTCTTTAAACAGGATTTCCTTTCCTTAGAAAGGATAATCATAGGAGGTGATCTAAATTTTGTTACGAGGACTGAGATTTGGAGAACTGCTTGCACCTTTGCAGATTTTTTTCTACATAAATTCGAGGTGGCTAGGCTTTGTGCTGTACAGCCAATTGAAGTCAACCAAACATGGAGAAACTTCAAGACTAGAGAGAGGGGCATATCCAAGAGGTTAGGCAGATTTATACTTTCAAAGAGGATTACGTCAGAGGCCAACAGAATAACAACTTGGGTTGGTAAACAGGGTTGGCAGGTGCGGGGGGGGGGGGGGGGGGTCATCTATGATTCCGAGGGAAATAAGTTAATCGATTATTCTTGGGGTCTTGGAAAAACAACAAACAACAAAGCTGAATTCCTAGCAGCTTACATGGGACTCAAGCTTGCCCAAGATCAGCACATACAGGCTCTAATAGTCTTGGGCGATTCCGAAATTGTCATCAAAGAATTGAGAGGGATATCCAATTCGACAAAAGCTCCGCTCAAAAGCATATCGGCGGTTATAAATTCTCTAAAGAAAAGATTGGTGCGTCTGATTTTTTTCCACATTCTCCGAAAACAAAATACGGACGCTAACAAAATGGCCAAAGAGGCTAAAAGCCTAGAACAGAGTAACCTTCTCGCCAATCAAATCCATTCCAATGTTTGGCTTCCCTAAGTATTTATGTTCCTTAGTCCCCCTCGCACTTGTAGGAATTAACCACGTCACTCTCCCCCCCTCCTCACTCACCTCTTTGTTTTTCCAAGTTCACACCTACTTCAGCATCCCACATCACTCTCCACTCCCTCACCCACACCTTCGGTGCTGCTCCCCTCCCCCTTTTTGTCTTGTCCTCCCCTCCTCCTGGCATGCGCGAACACGTGCCCCATATTTCCTTCACATGTCATGTACCTTCGCTCCCATACCACACCTCAGCACATTTCACTTCCGAGCACTTAAACTCTGCCTCCGAACATCCATCTGTGTACTTCCTCTCGCGGCAACCCAGGCCTCGTCTCATTCTTCTCTGACTGCTCGCTCGATGGAAATCATGAGCCCTCTTTATAATGGCCTCTGTAGGCCTTCTTCCAGCATTCAATTGCGGCCCCTCTCTTTCGTTATTCAATTTCGCCCTTGCACTTCTGAGCTCCTGGATCCCACCTTTCTTGGTCTTTCTCTACCCTTGCCTTGCACTTACCTTGATCACTTTATCATCATGCGTTGAAGCACTATCAACAGCCGAGATCCTTGCTCCTGTCCGGCCTGTGCGCTGGACGAAATTCGGGGACAATTTCAAGAATTGCAGGAAGAGTGCAGGGGAATTGAAGGCCGATCGGACACTCAACACAGAGAGTTGCAGCAAGAAAGCCATTCAATTCAAGAAAACGTGGTCGAGATGCAACAGAAAATGCAAAGAATGGAATTCAGACATAATCAAGAATTAGCCATTGCCATGAGAGACATAAACCGCAACACACGGCAGATTGAAGAGTTAAATCAGCGGCCTGCCAATCCTCGGCACCCTCCACGCTCAGCTGGTACAGACGAATCCTGGATCCCTTCCACCTCCCACTCGGTGGCCAGCAGTAATCAGCACGTCTCAATTCCCCCCGGATTCACGGACCTGGCCTGGGATGGAGCAGCTCAAGCGCAGCAGCGTGAAGACGCAACCCAAGCTGAAGAAAATAGAGCGCCACAGCGAGACGAAGCTGGCCCCTCCCACTCCAAATCAAGGTTTATATGAAGTGTAAATATAAAATTTTCCTTCACAGTTTTGTAGCCATATTTACATGGCAACTATGTAGTGTCTACAGCATAAAGACATCGTTTACTTCTGGTTTCGGCAAGAAAGACTGTAATCACAGCATAAGTTGGATGATAGAGCCACTGGCATCTACTTTTTGTAATGATCGCCTTTTTTGATAAATATATAAATAACCGTTTCTGTTAAAAAAAAAAAACAACTTGTGTTGGTAATGGACGTCTCTCTGACGATGTTCCTATTCTCCTTGAAATGGAAAAGGATAATAACAAACCACCATGCCCCTTTAAGTTAAACCTGAAATGGCTAGAAGATGACGATTTTTCAGACTTGGTCAAGAATAAATGGAGACCATACAATGGGAATGAGAATGGCACTGCTATGTTTCAATTTTTTGATACTCTGAAAAGTGTGAAGAAGAAAACTATTTCTGGGCCACACAAAAATACAAGACCTCACAACAGGACTTAGAATCCATGGAAGAGGAGAGTGCCTTGATGTTTGCTCAGAATGTTACACGGACTTTCTAGGAGGAGGACATATGCAAACTTAAGGACCTAGAAGCAAAAAAGAAAAGATTGTTGGACTGGGAAGAGAACAAGTGGAGGATGAAAAGTAAAGCCCTATGGCTAGCAGAGGAGGACGCAAATACTAAATTCTTCCATTCTTATAAAAAACATATGAACAACATTAAAGCAATCTGGGAAATGAGAAATGAGTGCGGGAACAAAGAACGAATTTATCAGGACATAGCAGCCCTTGCTGTATCACACTTTCAAAATCTTTACAGGGAACCACCAAGAGTCAATATTATAGACACAATTTGGATGACCTTCTACTTCCCTAGTTTCATTGATGATGAGATTAAGGATGAGTCGATCGCAGAAGTCACAAAGGAAGAACTCAGAACAGTAGTGGAATCTTTCCAGAAGGGGAAAAGGCCAAGGCCAAATGGCTGGACTATTTAGAATTCAATATTGGCTTTTATGACCTAATTGAAGATGACTTGCTCAGAGATGTAGAAGAGGCAAGAACTTGGGGTAAGATGTTGGGGACCTTCAATTCCACCTTTATAGCTTCGAAACCCTACATAAATCACCCATCCTCCTTTTAAGGAGTCTAGGTCAATTTCCCTATGTGATGTTATTTATAAAATCATTTCAAACGTCACTGCCAGCAGATTGAAGAAGGTACTATCAGACTCCATATCTTCAGAGTAGTTTGGCTTCCTCAAAGACAAACAGATTCATGATGCAGTAGGGGTGGCAAGGGAAGGGCTTCACACTATAAAAATTAAAAAGCCTGCCATGATCAATAAATTGTATCTATCAAAAGCTTATGATAGAGTCAACTGGTTGTCCATCAGGATGATGCTTCTCCATGTAGGGATGAGATTAGATATGGTAAATTGGATAGGGAGCTATCTTTCTTCAATTCCTTTCTTTGTTTTAATAAATGGATCTGCGTCCAAATTCTTCAACCCAACTAGAGAACCAAGGAAAGGCTGCTCTATTTCACGTCTATTGTTTCTGCTATATTGTTCCTGATTAAAGCAGAAGGACTAAGTAGGATAGTCTTGGAGTATAAAAGGATAGCAACCATAAAAGGTATAAAAATTGGAAGAACCTTATATCTAACAGTTAACTCACTTAGTATTTGTTGATGATGTTCTCCTTTTCGGCGATGGCTCCCCAAAAAGAGGAGGGTAAGTACAAGGAAATCCTAGAATTGTAATGCACAGCTATAGGAATGGAAGTTCATGTGCAAAAATCAGATGTCATGTTTAATGGTGTTCCAAAAGGTTAGGTAAGATTCATTCATATGCAGCAGCCATACAATATCATAGAATACAGTCACTTTAAGTACTTGGGGTTCCTCCTTAAACCTAAATGGACGCTATTTTAGGGATTAGTGATGGCTTTAAGAGAAGATAGAAAAAAAGGGCTTATGGCTGGTACAATAAATGGTTGTCCATAGGACACAGACTAAAACTTGTAAAATCAGAGCTTGAAGCCATTTCTATATATTGGCACTCTCTAGCACATGTGCAACACATTTTGAAAACAAGAGGCTTGAGTCCCTAACACCTGATCATTCAGTACTCCAAGAGCCACATCATCGTTGGTTCAAGCTGGGACCAAGGAGCTATTTCATTCCCAAGATTGATATGAGGAATTCTGATGGTAATGATCACATAACATGGATATTCCAAAGCAGTTCTTTGATCTACACCAAGTGCAGTTCTTTTGTCAACACCCGATCAATTTGTTTGGTACCAATAGCTTTGTGATCGCAAGGAGAACTTTATTATCTCATGGTCCATTTACAAATGAATTAATCTCGGGAAAGAGGTCCAGTAACAAAGCACATTCAACAATTTCGAAAGTTAGTCTTAGAGTAAAGAATATTCCGGAGGATAATTTGGTGGATCTCTTTATCAGCACTTTAAAGGATTGCATTCAACATGAGGTGTGTCTCTTGGAGCTTAAATCCCTTCATTGTGGTAATGAAAGTTGAAAGTAAAAATATCACTGCTAGAAGGTCACCACTAACACCTATAGAGAGCACAATTTTCCCACTCCTAACCTCACTCCACCTACAAGATTGACACCTCAACAACTAGATCAAAGAAGAGCAAAGGGACTGTTTCAATTGTGACAGCCAGTATAGTAAGGGGCATAAGTGAGGTGAGAAGAAATTATTCTACATAGATTGTGAACAGGAAGAAGAAAAAGAACTGAAACCTTCTCAAGATCTAGAAATAGAAGACACTACTCCAACCATATCTTGTCATGCTTTGGCTGACATTAACACTCCTCAAACTCTAAAGATAGAAAGATGTATCAAAAAAGAGGTAACACAGTTGATTGATTATGGTAGTATCCATAACTTCATTAACTGCAAATTATCCAAACTTCTCAATTGCTTTATATATCTAGAATTGAAGTTTCAAGCAATGATTGCAAATGGAGGTACAATAAATTGTTCAAGGAAGTGCCATGGTAGAACATAAGGGACACCGTAGTGTAATTGCACGATTGTGCTTACCAGATGTTCAAACATCTAAACCCTTTGTTCCCCTAAATCTCCAAAGAGTTATTGACAATCATTCCAAGGTATTTGAGGAGATGCCCAAAGGTCTTCCACTTACTTGAGAGCATGATCATGTTATTCACTTGATACCTGGGAGCCTTCCTCCTAACATTAGAGCTTACAAATAACCCTAATGCCCAAAAGACTGAGATTGAGCGTAAGGTTGAAGAAATGTTAGAGGCTGGCACAATTCGACCTAGCCAAATTTTTTCTCTTCACCAATGGTAAACAAAAAGGATTGTTCATGGCATATGCACCCACATTACAGAGATCTCAACAAGATCACCATAAAAGTTAAGTTTCCTATTCATGTCATTGATGAATTGTTAGATGAATTGCAGGGAGCAATTTACTTTACAAAGTTGGATCTTCATTCAAGATATCATCAAATTAAAATGAGGGAAAAAGACATACCCAAAACAGCCTTCAGAACACATGAAGGTTATTATAAGTTGTCGATGATGCCTTTTAGCCTTACTAATGCACATTCCACATTTCAAAGCTTGATGAATTCCATTTTCAAGCCCTTCCTTATAAGATCTGTGTTAGTAATTTTTTATGATATACTAATCTACGACAAATCTTGGGAAGAGCACGTTCAACATGTTGACATGGTCTTAGAACTATTGGAGAAGCAACAACTATATGCAAAGCCTTCCAAGTTTTCCTTTAGGGTGCAAGAAGTGGAATATTTGGGTCATACTGTATCTCATGAGGGTGTCAAAGTGGACCCTAACAAAATTAAAGATACGATGCAATGACCAATTTCCAAAACCTTGAAAACTTTTAGAGGATTCTTAGAATTGACTGGATATTACAGCAAGTTTGTCAAGAAATATGGTTGAATAGCAGCACCTATAAGAGTGTTATTGAATAAAGGTGCATTTTCTTGGACTTGAGAGGCAATCCCAAGCTAATGAAAAACTTAAAGAGACGATGTGTAAAACTCATGTCGTAGCCACACCCAACTTCACAAAAACTTTTATTGTGAAGTGTGATGCATCATGGCATGGCATTGGCGAGTTTTACTTCAAGAAGGAAGGCCCCTTGCCTTTGAGAGCCATCAACTTAAAGGAAAGAACTTACTCAAACGCATTTCTGAGAAGGAAATGTTGGCCATACTACATGCAATTAAGCAATGAGGCCCTTAGATAATAGGAAGACACTTCATAGTAAAAACAAATCATGATAGTCTATAGTACTTCTTGGATCCATGACTATATTTTGAAGAGAAACAAAAATGGGTTACAAGGATGCTGGTCTATGCCTTTGAAATTATCTACCAAAAAGGGAAACAAAATGTGGTGATCGGTGCACTTTTAAGTAAATAATTGTGCTATTTCTATTCTACACGCTGATTGGGTAGAAGAAGCAAGGATAGAATGGTAGCGAGACCAAAAGGCATGGAAACTCAGTCTACAACTACAACAAGACCCTAGTGCATCAAATAAATTTGTGGAAGAATGATTCACTTTCATATAAGGATCACCTATATCTATGTAACAATTTTCAACTCAAACAAAAGATCCCTTTGGAACTACACACTTCTTCTATAGGGGAACACTCAGATTTTTGAAAAGTTACCACAAGGTCAAGAAGGTCTTAAAACTAATGTTCAAAAGTTTGTGGCAAAATGTTTGGTTTGCCAATAGAACAATGTACAAACACTTAAGACCACTAGTCTTCTAGAACCATTAGCCATACCAAGTCAACAATGGGAGGTCTAAATGGATTTTATTACAGGTCTACCAAAGTCTAAAGGAACGAATGTCATTATGGAAACGATTCAAAAACTACTTGGAAACCCAAAGATTATTGTCAGTGATAGAGATCCAATTCTCACCAATAATTTTTGGACTGACTTGTTTTCTCGTGTGGTTACTCAACTAGGTCACAACTACACTTACCATCCCCAATATAATTGAAAAATTGAGATTGTGAATAAATATCTAAAAAGTTATCTTCGTTGCTTTGCATCTAATAAACAATCACAATGGGTCAAATGGTTACCTCTGGTGGAAAGATGATACAGCACTTCATTCCACATGTCATCCAAAATGTCCCCATTTATGGCTCTATGGGCATCATCCTCCATCCATCACATCAACCTTGAAGAGGGAAAGCTAAGGTTCATGCGGTAGAGGATCAGATCGAGCACCAAAAAGAGGTTTTCCAACTATTGAAGGACAATTTGGTGCTAGCACAAAACAAGATGAAACAACGAGCAAATCAACATTGCAATGAAAGGCATTTCGCAGTTAAGGATTTGGTATCTCTAAGGCTACAACCATACAAACAAATGTCCTTCAAGCAACAAAAGGAGAATAAATTAGCACCCCATAACCAATGTTTTAAAACTTGGCCTCGAGTTGGAGTCTCAGAATCGGTCAAAGGTCAACTTGGACTCAAGCTCAAATTGGGAATGACTCGGACCAATCTGATTTAAATGACTCGATTTACTAAAAACTACATCAAATATTTAAATTTTAATGAAAAATATATATTTTAAAGATTCCAAACCATTCGAGACAAAATATGCAAAGTTTACTCATGTATATGCCATGTAAGGGTGAATATATCAAAATGGTATTGAGTGCAATACATATTAGTAGTTATTAGGCCTACTATGAAAGGTAAACAAGTAAGGAATTCCTATTGTGGATGATTAACAACAAATTTCAATGAATCAAAAAATTTGATGTTTATCTTTTCAACTTCTAAGCCTTCCAACAATTATGTATACCCATAATGAATATACAAATGTTGTGCATTTGTATGTGTCACATAGAGCAAGACAAACTAGGTTGCATAAATTGTATTGCATTCACAACTAAACCTTTCAACTTCTTTATATTTTGTATTCACTTGTGAATATATACATTCCTTAAATTTTAGAATCCAACTTTTATTCAAATGATATTTTTCAAATAAGCGTTGCACCATTAGATGTGATTTTAAATTAGTTCAGATTAAAATCCCAAGTCTCATTTAAGACAACACATCAAGATACTATTGGTTTATTTTTCATAAAATCAATCTACTTGTGAATTTCAAACTAATACATGGGTTGTATAAGGTTAAATATAACAATCCAGTACCTAGACCTCCATTTCAAGTAACTTTTAGGTATGTTTTTTTTAATGTCTTTTCATGCACAGTCCGTCCAGTGGTATCCAGGACGAACTTAGCCAAGTAGGGTTGATTTGGTACCGAACCAACCAAGTCATGACTTGACTCGACCGATTTGGCACTGAACCGGCCAAGTCATGCCTTGACTCGATCGGTTCAGTACCACACCAGTCCTCCAAACCGAACTATTAGCCAAGTAAATATGCTCAATGATCAACTCGATCGAATTTACTGAATCCGATTCAACTCGACCAAGTTTAACGAGTTGACTCGTCCGAGTCAACTCAACCGAGTTTACGAAGTTCGAGTCAACTCGAACCAACTTTTAAATCACTACCCAATACTATGGTCCCTATAAAGTGTTGCAAAGAATTGGTGGTATGGCTTACAGATTGGAGTTAATAAATCTTCATGTGTGCATCCAATGCTCCATGTTTCTTGTTTAAAAAAGGTAATCAATGACAAAATCCCAATTCAAACTCTGCAAAGAATATTCTAATTATAATTGAGTTATTATTATATAGATCAAATCCCCTTTTGTTGATTGATCACGTCAGGTTTTGTATAAGACCAAATCCCCTCTTGTGGATTGGTCAAACCATATTCATATGGTGATATTTGAGAACTCAGCCACTAGAGTTTATTAAAGTAGTTTTAACCACTATTGGAAGAAGTCGACCCTGCTTGGTAAGAGACATAACCCTAGCACCCCCTCGACTAGTATAAATAAGTGAAGATGGCGCCTCATTCATTCACTCACTCAGTCACTCAACAAGTGCACATCTTTTGGAGGTAGTTGCAGATGCAAGAAGAAGAAGAGAGGCGCATGCTCAGTCCTAGTCCTTTCTTGGTGATTTTGGTCTTTAGTCTTGGCATTGTATTAGCAATCTATTATTGAGGAAGTTTTTGTTGGGTTTTCTCCCCCATGAGGGTTTCCCAAGATAAAATGTTGTGTACCTTGTGATTGTGTTTCAGTGATCCTGCTTATACTGTTATGCTCTAGTAAATTGAAAAGGATCTAATAACAACATTAAAACTTAACATGGTATCAGAGCTTCACAAAATAAAGCACCTTTCACTGGGTATCCAAAAACGTCACTGTTGTAGTACAAGAAAATTAGGGCTTTTTATTGGAAAGGAATTTCTAACTAAAAACCACCTAGGGAAGTGTGCCCTAGCCTAGAGCATCACTTGGCAGCTTGAGCACACCTTTTCTGTGGCCAGAGCCTCCAAAAAGTCAAACCCTAGTTTTGACTGGTACCAAAAAACCAGGAAACAGTATCAGAAGTACCAGTCAAGATTAGCACAAGTCAAGTTTCAAGGGGTAAAACTTGAAATTTTTGAAAACAAACAGTTCCAGCCTACTCTCCTCAGCCCAGCGCATCTACTGGTAAGTTTAGATTCATTTTCTGAGCACTTTCATTTTCTGGTCATTTTTCTAGCTCCAAGTCAAGATGTCTACAAGCACCAAGCTTGTTGACAAGTTAGGAAAACTTTTGTGCCTAGAAGAACAGAATTGGACTCATTCTTGAAGAGAATGACCTTGCAAAATTCATAAAGGAAAATGTACCAGAACCCGAAGAAGATGCAGCCAAAGAAAAGTACAAGAAGGATATGGTTAGGGCCAAAAGGAACATTGCAGACTCTATTAAAGATCACTTGATCCCCCAAGTGTCTTCTAAGAATACTCCAAAAGAGATGTTTGATGCCCTAACCAGAATATATGAAGGAAAGAACATCAACTGGAAGATGAACTTGAGAACCCAACTCAAGAATAAAAAGATGTAGAAAGGAGAAACAGTTCAAGACTATTTCTCTAGGGTTACTCATTTCAAAGAACAGTTAGAAGCAATTGGAGACAACTTGGATGAAGATGAACTCATCGTGACAACTCTTAATGGTCTCACAAGACCTTGGGATGCCTTCATCCAAACCATCTGTGCAAGAAAGGACAAACTCCAATTTGACAATCTGTGGGAAGAATGTGTTCAAGAAGAAGCAAGAGTAGCTAACCGAGAAGCAGTACTATTAGGGGATGAAGACCAAGCCCTAGCTGCTCATGCTAAAGGAGGAAAGAAAAGGTCTCATTTCCAAAAGGAGACCCATATCCATAAGGAATCTCACTCCCCAAAGAGATTCACCCACTTCCATAAAGAATCTCACCCTCCAAGGAAATTCCAGAAATATCAGAAGGGTCAAAGAAGAGAAAAATATTTCTCCTCTTATCAATGTTATCATTGTGATAAGATGGGACATATTGCTAAGAATTGTCCTGCCAGAAGGGAAGAATACAAGAAGAGAAATAACAAAAGACATCATGCCCATGCAGTTGAAGATGATGAGCCACCCACAAAGTTGACTAAAGAAGAGATTGAAAATTATGTTTTATTTTCCGCCCTCTCAAGATCTGTAACACCTGGAGAGGATACTTGGCTCATAGAGAGTGGTGCCTCTAAGCACATGACAGGTCGAAGAGACATTCTCTCTAGCCTTAGAGAAAAGAAATTTCCCCAGAAAGTTACACTTGGAGATGATTACCAATACCCTATTAAAGGAGTGGGAGAATCAACCTACAAACTTGATTCAGGAACCCCAATGAGAATGAAGGATGTACTATATGTACCAGGTTTGACAAAGAATTTACTTTCTTTCTGAGCTTTAGATAAGAAAGGTTTCAGGGTTGCATTCATAGATGAAGAAGTTCTTATGTGACCTAAAGGAAAAACCATAGAAGATGCAATTATCATTGTTACAGAAGAAGGTGGTTTGTACAAGTTAGAAGGTCACTCAGATGCAACCTTGACTCACTCTGCTGAGAGTCCGTGTGAACTTTGGCATAAAAGACTAACTCACATCAACTACAGGTCTACCATAATTCAAGGTTGATCATGAAGGTGTATGCAAGGGATGTGCACAAGGAAAGAACATAAAGAATCATTTCCCAAAGAGCGACAGTAAAGCAGAAGGAATCTTGGAGCTCATCCACTCGGATGTATGTGGTCCAATGCCATCAAACTCTCTAAGTGGGTATGTATACTATGTGTCATTTATTGATGATTATTCTCGCAAGACTTGGGCTTATTTCTTGATATCAAAAGATGAAGTATTTGGAAAATTCAAGGAATTCAAAGCCTTGATAGAAAATTTATCCAAAAGAAAAATCAAGATACTTAGGTCGGAGAATGGAGGAGAATACACCTCAAAAGAATTTGTAAGTTTTTGCAAAAATGCCAGGATTAAGAGGGAGCTCACCATTGCCTATAATCCTCCGCAAAATGGTGTAGCAGAAAGAAAGAATAGAACAATAATGGAAGCAGAGAAGACTATGATCCACGATCAAGATCTTCCAATGCACTTATGGGCTGAAGCAGCAAGAATAGTAGTTTATGTCAAAAACATATTATCCCATAGTGCACTTGAATTCAAAATGAAGCAGCAAGAATAGTAGTTTATGTCAAAAACATATTATCCCATAGTGCACTTGAATTCAAAAACCCCGAAGAAATGTTCTCCAAAAAGAAGCCAGAAGTAAGCCATCTCAAGATATTTGGTTGTCCAGTGTTTGTACACATTCCGAAAGAAAGGAGAACTAAGTTTGACCCTTCAAGAAAGAAGGGAATATTTGTTGGATACTTTGAGGTCTCTAAGGCCTTCAGAATTTACATACCAAGTTTCCATCATCTTGAGATTAGCAGAGATGTAATCTTTGATGAAGAAGCAGCACTTAAAAGATCAAGGAAATGCCAGCTTGAAGAAGTATATGAAGAAAAATATGTAGCTCCCAGAGTTGCAGAACCTGTGAAGGAAGTTACAGTTACCCATGATGATGAGATTCTAGAAGATCATGATATGATAGAATCTCAAGAACCTCCCCAGATGACGATCTCTCACAAGGGAAAGCCAACTTGGGCAAGAGAACTTATTCAATATGGAGAGAAATATGGTGCCCCAGAAGGAACCATGAGACAAAGCAAGAAACCCATGTCATTCTCCAGTTATATGGCCTTGATGAGTGATCTCATAGAAAAGGAACCTACTTGCTTTGAAAAAAACATTCAGAAGAAAGAATGGGTGGATGCCATGACAGAAGAATACCAATCCATTATAAAGAATGATGCATGGGAAATAGTTCCCGGACCGAAGAACAAAGATGTGGTATCTTCCAAATAGATATACAAGATAAAACATGTTGCAGACGAAAGTATTGAAAAACATAAAGCAAGATTTGTAGCTCATGGCCTTTCTCAAAAGGAAGGCATTGATTATGAAGAGACGTTTGCTCCTGTAGCCAGATACACTTCTATCAGAACCATCATAGCTCTTGCAGCCAAAAGGAAGTGGAAGTTACACCCTATGTTACCAGGATACGGATACGCCATATTTTTGAAAAGCCAGGATCTAAATACGACGGGGAAACGCCACATACAAAAAATATAATAATATTTTAATTTTTTTTTAAATATATTCGAAGTTGAGAATAAAAAACATTCATGAATCACAACATTAGAACTGATATCATTAGATAATTTGTAATTATGTAGACTGAAATCATGATGCATCATCTCATATAAAAAGGGTAATAGTAAATACAAAATTGATTGTCTCATCACAAAACACTCTACTAGTACGATAATGTCCAGTAGGTCCAACTACATATCATGAAATGGGTCTACATCCTCATCATTCACATATTGCAACTCTAAATCATGAATAGACAAGGGGCGTCCAAGAATGTTGGAAGCTAGAGCAAAAGTTTGGACTAGTAGTTGGACATCCTCAAGTAGGTTGAGGTGAGACATGGCATTAAGTGTCATGTTTAAATCAGGGATCTCAGGTTCCACATCCCACATCTTGCTTGGCAACAAGACAATCTAGCGAAGGAGGGAAAAAAAGACAACAAAACCCTTACTTAAAGATGGACACCAAAGCTAGTGCTCTATGTAGAGAAATTATTCTTTGTACCTATGGCCAACCAACTTATCAAGCTCTCCTTTTGTGAACTCTCTTTGGTTTAGATGTTTCCCACCAATGCTTCCACCTTGCCGATGATCAACGCTTACAATAAGAAATGAACCTAAACTAGAACACTACAAAGATCCCTAACTTGAAGCTATCAAATAATGTAATGTGCATGTGACATGCATTTACTGTTTGTCAGTAGAGCCAAGCTTTTTGTCGGAGACATCAAGTGCAAGTGACGTATTTTAATGTTCCGTAAGCCAAATCCATTGTAATAATGCAAATAACAATGTGGCAACTCCGTAATTTATGGTTTTAATTTATTTTTAATTTATTTTTTAGTGTCTGACAATTGAGGTAGGTAGACCAGGGAATTATATCCCATGATTGCATGTATCCACCAATGAAAAAACAAGATTAACAAATTTTAAATATTAAGAAAATGCTTTTAGTTTTTTAAATATTTCGTATTTCCAAAACGATAAAAACTTTGAACAAAGTTTAGAAGAGAACCAACTAATTAAGAGTCAATGCACTTTGACTCTGAAACGAAAACTATAGTCCCTAGTTTGGCAATGACTAAAATTACTGGGATCACCACTTAAAAAAGGTCAAATTAATTTTTAGACATGCCAGATATCAATTGCCATATTCGTGCAAACACACTAGGTATCAGTAATGAGTTGCACGTGTAGGAGAGATGGAAAAATGATATGTATGCTAGCGTGCACTAGTTTGTATCCTTTGTATTTTTACTCTAAGGTCCGTATTTAAAACAAATACACAAAAAAACCCTAAAAAATACCAAATACCTAAAAATTAAATATAATTTTTGCTCAGATCCGTGCGTGTGTGGGGTCGGGAGCTCGAGATCCATTTCCAGTTTTTCGAAAACGTTTTTTTCCTCGCAGGATCCGTTTCCAGTTTGAGCATAATCGACAGGTGGCGGTTCTTTGGCGCTTCCGAGTGGATCCGGATCCAGATCTTAAATGCAGATCCGTGGATCCAGCGTTCAGACCAAGCAAATCCGGTAACATAGGTTACACCAAATGGATGTGAAAACAGGCTTCTTAAATGGTGTTATTGAAGAAGAAGTGTATATAGAACAACCACAAGCGTTTGAAGTTGAAGATAGAAAGACTCATGTCTGCAGATTGAAGAAAGCTCTGTACGGATTGAAGCAAGCTCCCAGAGCTTGGTATGGCAGAATTGATAGTTTCCTGACGAGCTTGGGCTTTACCAAGAGTAAAGTTGAGTCTAACCTTTACTTCAAGGTTATGAATGATGAACCAGTTATATTGTTGTTGTATGTGGATGACTTATTCTTAACAGGAAAAGAAAAGTTCATCACAAATTGTAAGAAGAAGCTCGTTGCAGAGTTTGAGATGAAAGACCCAGGCCTAATGCATTATTTCTTAGGTCTTGAAGTTTGGCAAAGCCCAGAGAAGATCTTCCTTAACCAAGGGAAGTATGCAGTTGAATACTGAAGAGGTTTGACATGTTGTAATGTAAATCCATGAACTCACCCATGGAAACAAAGTTGAAGCTCCTGGTTGATACGTCGTCAGAATTGGTTGATGTTGTTCTATACAAACAAATTATTGGTTCGTTGATGTATCTAACGAATACCAAACCCAACATATGCTTTGTTGTGAACACCTTGAATCAGTGTCTGGTAGAGCCCAAACGTGTTCACCTTGTAGCTGCAAAGCACGTGATGAGATACCTTAAGGGTACGTTAAATTATGGTCTCTGTTATACTGGAGATCATGACTTCAGACTGTTTGGTTATATTGATTCAGATTGGGCTGGAAGTGTTTCTGATAGAAAAAGCACTTCAGGATGTTGTTTCAGTCTAGGGTCAACCATGACTTCATGGCAGAGCAGGAAGCAATCCAGTATTGCTCTTAGCACGGCAGAAGCAGAATACATTGCAGCATGTTTCGCCAATTGTGAAGCCATATGGCTTCGGAGGTTGTTGCCAGGTCTATTCGATCTAGAGATGGAAGCCACAAAGATTCTATGTGGTAACCAAAGTTGCATAAAGATGACGGAGAACCTTGTGTTCCATGATAAGTTGAAGCACATAGAAATCCGGTATCACTACATTCGTGATATGGTGCAGAGGGGAGTTGTTAAGCTCCAATATGTTGGAACAGATGAGCAGGTTGCAGATGTGTTGATCAAGCCTTTGTCTCGTGTAAAGTTTGAATACTTTCGAAACAAGCTTAGTATAGTCCGAAAGGACCTCCCTAGAAAGGGGGAGTGATGTTGATGACAAGGTTTTAAAAACCGAAACCGGTACCGGAACCGGTCGAGGGTCCAACATAAACCGGAACCGGAACCGGTAATAAACCGGTCGAACCGGT